>JAAAKQ030252756.1:17918-28018 GCA_010016005.3 Zanna intricata | reverse complement strand
ATATATATATATAGGTGTCCCAAAATTAACGCAAGATTTGAATTTGCCACCATTTTTGCAGTAAATTGTTGGCAACCCTGAAAAAAGTACAACTTGACAGCTGAGAGTTTAGGGTTAGTAAAAAATGGAGCGTTATACGAATCAACGTGTTTCCACTATTGAACAATATTTCAAAAACAATGGAAAAAAGGCAGCCGCAGTTCAAAATATGGCAATATGTAACCTCATCAACTGTGAAAAGATTAATTGAAAAATTTAGGGAGACTGGATCAGTTGGAGAGGCTAAACACACCGGTTGTCCAAAAGCAAACCGTTTAAATGTTAACATCAAAGCAGTGCGTGAGAGTGTTGATGAAAATCCAGGAACATCAATTCGGCATCGTGGACAAGAATTGTAAATTTTAAGAACCTCTCTACAGCGTATACTCACAAAAAATCTGTGTATCCATGCTTACAGAATTCAATTAACGCAACAACTGATGCCTAATGACCATGGAAAGCGAAGAGAATTCGTGGAATGGATTATTGAACATCAACAAGTGGATGCTGAAGCAATGAAACACATTTTCATCTTGATGGCTTTGTTAATCACCAAAATTGCCATGTTTGGGGTTCAGAGAACCCACATGTGACTGTCAAACAACAGATACACCTACAACATGTCACTGTTTGGTGCGGATTTTGGGCTGGAGGTATCATTGTACCATACTTTTTTGAAAATGGGGCTGGTCAAGCAGTAACTGTTACTGATGCTCGATATTGCAACATGATAACACAGTTCTTTCTGCCAAAATTGGATGCTATTGATGTGGCCAATATGTGGTTTCAACAAGACGGTGGTGCCACATGCCATACAGCCCGTGAAACAATTCAATTACTGCACGAGACATTTCCTGGTCATGTACTCTCCTGTTTTAGTGATTAGAATTGGTATCTTTAACACTTTCACTGGTAAGATATCTTTAGCAATTTAAAAACATATCATTCAGTCTATATATGAGGATTTCCAACAATGTGAATACAAACAAAACAACATAATGATACAATGTTATTTAAATTTCAGTTTATTTTTTTAATAGCGGATTTTAAAAATGTACTTATTTTTAAACTGTTATTTAATCTAAACTAACAAGAACAGCTATACCTAAAAATTTAATCGTAGGAATAGATGCATTTATAATTGTCAGTGTCAGCTACTATTAAGTACCAATAATGATTATCAATTTGAGGATGAGTCTATGTTATTACAATAACTGCTGTAAACTGTACAATACAATGTAATTTTTCTAACACAAAGAACTGGTTACTTCACTATCAGCTACAAATCATGAAAAATAAAAACACAGTGCTAGAATGAACTTCAAAGCAATGCAAACTTTAAACGCGATACTCGTAATGTAAAACATATCTTTTAAGTACACACAACAAAAGAGCAAATTTGTACAGAATCCTAGCTTTCCAACTTCCCACTGTCTACACAATAGTAATAATAATAATAACAACAATGGTTATTACAGCTGTTCAAAACTAAATATAGTATCACAAGGTTTTTGTAAAGTGATTTCATATTGTGAGGCAGTAATTATTTGAATGAACAAAAAAAAAACCAGCTCCAAAATATTAAACTAATCTGGAAGAATTAAGTTACAAATCAAGAAGAAGTTTGGGGAAGATTTTACATGAAAGGCTTGTTTTGTTTACATCTAGAAACCAAATAGATAAAAAATGAATTAAATAGAAATAAAAAAAAAAAATGTTTTTGAATAAATGAATAGAAGTTTGGCATTAAAAAATAACTTTCGTAATGCGTTATTTAGAAATTTTATTACCACAGTTAAAGATAAAGTCAAGAGTTTTTCAATAAACTTTGTAGTAATTTACTTTACTGATTTAAGACATAGAGCAAACAGTATATTGTTAATAAAGATTATTTTTGGTGGTGGCCAAATCTTCCACAATCAAAATTATCATCAACATTTTCATTTTGTACTTCATTTAAATTTCACTTCATTAATTTAATTTTATTATAAAACTCATCTGTTAAATTCAGTGCAACATGAGCAAAGTTTATCACTAGCGCTATGAATTTAATCCTGATATTAAACAGTATATACCATATATTCACTTACACAAGTAAATGTAATTTTTCTTTTTTAGGTTTTTCTATAAATTTCTCTTAAAGGGTTGATTTTAAAATTAGATATGAAGATGTTCAAATAGTATGTGTTTTAAGATTCCACCATTAAGCAATGCATTTTGGAAAGCACTTAACAATTTATAAATCATGAATAGATAAAAGATGCATAACTGTTATAACTAAATACTTAAATTCCAGAATGGTACAGTTAATTAATTATAAAAAAAAATAAACTTTCAAATTAAACCTACCTTGTTCATAATCATTATCAGCACTAGTATCGGCTGGATTATCCTGTTCAACAGATTCACTTTCTTTTTTGTTATCACATTTACGACCATATTTCATTATTCCATGAGCTCGGGCAATATGTCTGTTTCTTGTGCTTGGAATTAAAAACCTTCAAAAACAAATAACACAACATTAATTAATATGATTATTTAGATATTATTGGTTATTTTTAACCAGTTAATTTAAAATTAAAATCATCATTAGAATAGAGTAGAATCATTATGTAATAACATTCACAAATTTATTTCTGATAAATACTTATGTAAAATATAAAAACTTTTGCAGAATAAAAATAATACTACTGGACAAATTAATTAATGATAAGCATATACTGCAATTACTCGCTGAATAAATTGAGAAATGCCACCAATGTATAGCCGTTTTAGTGTTATCTACTGTCTACTGACTTAAGAGGAAGCAAAGTTACGACAGAAGAAAAATAGATTATAAGCTTGGAATGAGGTAAGAACAAATTTCATTTGCTACAGCAGTAATTTATCAACCTATTTTTAATTCTTAAAATATTTTCATCATTGTTCCAAATTCTCTTTTTTACCTAATCACTGGGTCCAACTACTATTTTTATAATTTAAAAATGTTGCATCATTCATTTGTTTAGTTACCTTTATTAACAATATACTTTTAATCACTAAAATGATTTTTTTTTGGGGGGGGGTGGGCGAACATTATCACCCAAATTAAATAAAGAAAAAATGTTATGAATAAATTTTAGAGAAAACTAAGATTTAAAACTAAATTTGGAATTAATAAATAAATAAATAGAATAAAATTAAAATAAAAAAAAATTGAAAAACAAAATTAAAACTTACTACTCGTATATCACATAAAAAGGTAAAAACTACTACTTAAGTTAAAATAGTATCTAAAACCTAAAACTAACAGAACACATAAAATATAACTAAAACTTAAAAATAATATCACAGAAAACCTTATGAAATATGCAACTAAATAGATCATAAAATACTCAACAGTCTGTGAGAGGTGTAAAGGGCCTGCCACATGAAATACAAACGTAAATTATGAATATACATACACATTAAATCTGATCAAACATACATATACTAAAATGGAAACAAACCTTTATGACTTTATTTTCACTGTGGAGGAGGAGATATGTAATAACATCATTGACTTGTATCAAAACTGAGATATAAATTTTCATGCATTAAGTCTCTTGAATGGAAGGGCAAATCCCATATTTTTAACATAATGAAGTTAGTAAATTAACAGTAGACAAGCACAAAATATATGTGTATTCATAAAACATGAATTCAGTTTAAACCTTATGGCAATCTAATATATAAATCCAAAAGCAAGTCTGCATGCTGAGCTGCAGAACAGCTTAACTTCTGATACATACAAAGATGACAACAAGCTATGAAAAAAGATGGTAAAGGTAATTTGAATTAAGTTACAAATTTTACACAAATACACTAATAAATTGTGTACATACACAATTTTTCCTAATTCAACAGTCATTTAATTTAGTCATAAATGTGTCCTGAGTTTCAATAAACACATTCACCGCTATTGACAAAGATCTGGGTCATAAAGAGAACCCTTACATTACTACCATTGCCTTATAAATGGATGACTTGTTCCCAGGTCATAGTAGGAGAATCTTGACATATGAAGGACTCAAATTCATAATATACAGTTTAATGCTATTGGAGTGAGCTCAGCTTTGCAATTCTTATGTCAGTAAGAGGTTTAAGTATATAACACGTGTTGTACACATAGTTTCAAACATTTTTTTTGCTAGTAGCCATGACGTCCAGAAAAGTTTTTCTTCTTTATACTGTACTTTTTTCATTTATTTTTCTTATATTATTGTTAATAATTTTAGTGTTACTTTATCTTTTATTTTTAATATTACTATTTGTGTGTGTGCGCGCGCAATGGCTGGTGTAAATGAAATATTTGCTCATCAAAGTGAAAATGAGTACTACAATGATTTTTTTTTTTTTTAATAATGTTAGTACAGTGCAGTAATAGTGACTAGATTGTAGTGAGGACATTGAATCTGATATCGAACTAAACCCAGTATGGTGATAGTAGCTTGAAAAATATCCCATTTATAAGAGAAAAAAAAATTTCTATTTCTTGCTGATGCAGAACCAATTGATCATTATAATACTATGTGATATTATATTTCTTGAAAGTATTTGTAAAGAAACTAACAGACATAGTTCAAAAATTGTCCCTAATGGTCCCAAAATGATGTAAAACATATTTTAAAGAACTGACAATAGATGAACTAAAAACATTTATTAGTTTACAGTTGCAAACTGGAACAAATAAAGATGAACCATCTTCCAAAACTATTGGAAGAAGCATCACTTATTTAATTGGCAATGGCTTTCATCCATCAATTCCTTATTTTTAATTATGAGGTTTCAACATTTTGTAAAAAATAGAAAGTCACAAATCATCATAATAAAATAAGACCATAGACAGAATAAAATGGTCAAGATTTACTCTCATACCAGAAAAATTGTTATTGATGAGGCAATGGTTTTATGGAGAGAACAATTGCTGTTTTGCCAATATATATGTAAATAATAATAATAATAATAAGGGATTAAAATGTATTCCCTCATGGAACCTCATCGCTTAAGTTTAAGATTTTCTATTTATGATGTACAAAATGATTCTTTGTCAGGGAAGGATTACATAAAAAAGTGGTCATATATATATTTAACAAAATTGCACCATCATTGTCACTGGCTATATGGGCAATATAGCTTCTGTTACATGTACTTATTACTGTCAAAAGACAGTATTGCACTGGTACTTAGCATGTTGACTGAAAATGAAACCCATTAGCTATGACCTATCCAAATCTTAAGAAAGGCCAAATCATGGCACGATATGCTAATGGAATTAAGATCATTACATGAAAGAAAACACAAAAATTATATGGAAACTTTAATAAATAAGAACAGAAACAACTTCTAATAGTAAAGTATAATGCTTTATGAAAGATGTGGATTGTGGAGATCAGTTGGCTTTCTTACTATCTGTGCAAACATAAAATGCTCAGATGATATAACAAAATTCATATGCTTTAAATGTTACTAGTCAATAGTTGGTAACTTAATAATAAGAATGCAAATAATCAGAGAAAAAAAATTTTACACTATGATTTTTGGCTGGCAGGGGTTGAATTACTTCCACTGATAGAAACAAAAAGTGTCAAACCAACACCACAGCGCAATGCAGTATAACAACCAAAGTTTGTGACTTAAAAAATAATGTGATTAAACACAAAAAAAAGAATGCGATGCAAGGAATGTCATAAAAACAATAAAGGCAGTACACCACATTTATATGTAACACTTGTGAATATAAACCAGGGTTGTGCCCTGGCAATAATTCAAGTTTCCATCATAACATTAAAAGTAAGAGGTGGCCAGTATTATTAACGAGAAAGCAAATAATCAGTTTTATTTTTTTTCCTAATTAATTATTAATATAGTGCATAAATTAGAAGCTTAACATACAGTTAACTTGTGTGTTATTCCAGAACTAAAATACAATTTATAATTTTTTATACAATTAGTAATTCTACACTATATTTGTGCAGTGCGGATGACTAAATTTGCTATGTGGAATAATAAATTGAAATTTCAGCAAGAAACATTCTGAAATATAATTTTGGACATATGGAATTGATTATTATGCATAAAGGTAAGCTACTCTACAAAAATGTTCTTTTTGCATCTATTCCAATATTGTGTTACAGCACTGTTGAAAGATTGTGTAATTTTAATTAGCAGAAAACACAACAAAACATATATTACACCATAAATACAAATGATCGTTTCATGCAATGAGAAAATTCTTTGAAAAAGCTTTCTGTCATGAAAGCTTCCAAATTTGAAAATGCTACTACAAAAAGTCTAATATAAGATGCTATCTAAATTATTTTTAAGTGTTGTGTCTTGTTTACATATTATGTTTCTAAGCTGCATATTTACTTATTACAGTTATATAGAATATGTTGCAGGGTACTACTGAAGTCAGCTTTATTAAGGGTACACAATAAGTGTTTGGATAAAAAATATTTATGAAAATTAAAAATAAAACAAATTTGAAGATACAAATCTATCAATAATGTGGAAAAATTACCATTAGCCAATGACCAATAAAATCAATGGCCACACCTGCATAAAAAATGCATTAGTATGAGATAAAATCTTAAAATTAATAAGAATTTTAATTTCAAATTAAAATATCACTTAGAGAAAAAGATTCTTAGTGAAATTGAAGCAGAAAAAATAAATTTTGTAAAGATCAATTTCATGATTTTCATTTTTTATGAATATTAATTAATATTTAATATCTATACTCTACTTCTGAGTAGACATCAAGCTTGTCATCAGAAATCATATAGTTTTCTTCTTTCATAACAATATTATTAACTTATTCTACAGATATGTCTGTATGTACTCTAATAATGAATGTTACTTAAGCATTTGGTCGGTTTTTTTTACTTCTCATAACTTGCTTGTATTTCTTGCAAAAAGAAAACCTGAGAAAAGCTTTTAAATAGTGACAAGTAAGTAAACTTGCTATGATCAGAATAAGAAAACATACATAACATGCAATTGTAAATATAACAGTTAATAAAATAAACAAGCAACATTTACAACAAATAAAAAATAAACCAAAAACACAAGATAAATAAAAATAAATTAAGTTGTTGAAAAGTGAATTATTTTATTTGAGTTATTTATAATAAAGTTGTCATGATTATTTATTACAATAGTTAAATGAAGACTGACAACAGTATCATACAACACTAAAAAAAAGAAAAAGAAAAAATAATACTAATTGAAAAAATACAAAACACAAGTTATAAAACACTACTTGACATTACACTATAACAATGATTAATTAAACAACAAATGTTATGATTAAATCTGTTCATACAGTTCAGCGTAAGAAGTAAATAGCAGTTCAGATATAAATTAAAATTTTCAAGAATTATATAACATTTATTTTTCATCAAGTAATAAAAATATGCAAAGAATTTTATATACAAATACACAGAATAAAATGTTTAAATGTATACTGTTGAACACATAGTAAGTATACATTACACGGTAAGAAGCCAATTAAAAAACTAAGCCAACATCCACTTGTTAAATAATAATTACTCATTTTATATATCCTAAAATACATCTAAAATATTTTTTATTTGGACAATTACTACTATATGTTAGTAGATTAGACAAAACTTGTGGTGAATTCTAATACATATCAAAGAAAAATTGGATCATATGCTACAAAAAATAAAACGTAGAATGACTTTTTAAAGGCATATTCTAACATAAAACTTATTTGAACAGTCACAGGATTATGCCTAACAAGTCTAAAAAGAGTTCACAATATTGTAGTAAAAATGCTTTACGTTGAGAAAACCTGTTCCACTATCTTCTTATGAATACGTCAGGGTTAACACAAACAAAAAAATGTAAGCATATTAAATGTGAATACTAAGCAAAATCTTTAAAATAAAAAAGAAAATATTACTGCTTTTATTGCAAGTGTCAAATCACTTTAATTTATAATAAAAATTCATGTTAATCTATGAACGAATTAATAGTATCATTAAAAACTAGTTTAATTTCTGTTTATTAACACAACACAAAAATACATGGTTAAATCATTTTTCTTTACTCTTTTATCTAAATATGATTTTAAAAACTTATCATGATAACTATTTCTTTTAACATAATAAATTTCTTGTAAATATCAGTAATTTGATCACTTTAGAGTTCCATCATCTATTAATTACTTTAAATATGATTACTAATATTGTAAAAAGAAAACGTTAATATTATTACACCATCTAAACAAAGACATATTTATATCTGAACTGTTTTATTGTTAGAACCATGCACCCAATTATTAGAAAAACGTGCACACCAGAACAGGAAAAGACCCCCACATAAAAGAAGTTTACATGCAGAAAATGGAAATTCTGTAGTTATCTTTTTTTCTGTGATATAGTACCTGTCATCACAAATTGGACATGCATATGGTCGCTGTTCTTGTCCATTAGCAAACACCAGAGCTAAGTTATCCAGTGTAGTAGATGGTGATACTGTATTATTACAGGTGCTAGAATTTTCAGCAGTTTTACATTTTCCACGAGATATTATCTGTCGTAATTCTGTAGCTAGTGCAGAACTGTAATTTTTATCTTTACCATCTTGTCGACACTGTATGCCCTGAAGAATACCCCCACCACCTTCTGTTTTACGCCGGACTGCACACAATTTACCCAACAACTGTATGGTACCACTGCTTAACTCAGGCCCATTATCTTGTCCACTCTGTCCCTGACCTTGTCCTTTTGAACACAATAAATTATTTAGAGCACGATCAAGCAACCCACCAAGTGCACTAGACATCTTGCTTTTCAATTTTTCAGCACCGTCACTGCAACAAATAAAAATAAAAATGCAAACACACATACATAATATATATATTTATAATAATAGATTTAAAAGGATATAGTATAATTTCAACCATCAACAACATACAACTTATTATCTGGAATGAATTCATAATCAATTTACAAAAGAAGGGACTCAGATTACTTTAAGTTTTCACTAGTTTTTGTTTTCTAAAAATATATATTTGGTGGAATTGTGGAACACATCCATTACATAAAATAATAACCTTGATGATAGTAGATGTTAAGCCATGTCTGAAATAATGAATATAAAACTGACTATCTGTAGAAATTATTTTGAGGCATAAAAAAACAAAATGTTTTAATAAACATATGATCAACAAACTTACAATCTCTGTCTATCTGCCTTTTTTATTCCATAATCATAAATTCATAACTTTTAGAGTGATGCTAAATTGAATGTCTACCACATAAATATAAACTTATGTTTTATTTTCAAAATTCCTAAGCAAAACGCTTAAAATTTAATTTATGGTAAAAAATTTTAATTCTTATTTTAATTTGCCATTTCTATGCTGGAGTGGTAGTGTCTTTACTTTTCATCAGGAGATACCAGGTTGGAATCCTGGACAGGCATGTATTTTTCATATTCTTTCAGGTTGGAATCCTGGACAGGCGCATGTATTTTTCATATTCTACAAAATTTCTATTTCATATTCCCATGCACTAGCTTTGAAGCTTTTATATGGTGAATTAATCATCCAAAGAAAAAAACCTGCTAATTACAGGTTCTATGAAATCATGTAAATTTGAAGTACGAGTACTTTGTTGTTTTAAACAAAATACTTCCCCTCACTTATTCTATAATTTCAAACAACTGAGTTACAGTGGAAATTACAATACTTTATTCCAAATCTGAGAAAACTGAATCAGTGACAATTTTCATTTCCTTTGAAATGAAGTATTGCAAGTTTCTCTGTTGCGAGTCTGAAGTGAGTGTTTGTTTTTTTTTCCGTTTAATTTCATCTTGTCTGTGGTGTATTCTCATCTTAAGACCAATTTCCTTCAGATCCTCTTATTTCTCTGACTCATCTGCATCCTGTCTTGGTGTTTTTTAGTCAAAATTGTACTGTACAGCTGTTTCATAGGTGTCGAATCTTGCATCCTATCTTTACCATGATGTGTCCAAAGAATCCTACAGTCTCCTTTAATGTATGGTATCAG
>JAAAKQ030252745.1:0-10899 GCA_010016005.3 Zanna intricata | reverse complement strand
TATAAAAATTCAGGATTAATCCGTATAAAAATCTCAGGAGTGGTTGACCTGAGATTGTACAGGGCTACACTTCATTTACATTCATACATATCATCCTCTGAAGTAATACCGTATGGTAGTTCCGAAGACTAAACAGAAAAAGAGAGGTAGGTAAACTGTAGAAAATTTATCAAAGAAAAATATCATAAACACTTACTTTTAAATACGGCTGTAACATTAACTGACAATGTGTAAGTTTTTATAAGAGATCATTCACTATAACAAATACCTAAAACATTATTTAGACGTTTTGATTTCAACTCCAAAAAACAACGTGGATGCACAACTTCACACTGTAATTTTTCAACATTCCTTCAAATTGCGGCTAATCTTCTCAAATGTACAAATAGTTTCTAATCTTCTCTCTCTCTATCTGATCAAGTTTTCTGGGATTCTTCAGCGGGGATCCTCAGACTACCTGGAAAAGGCAGGACCATTACTAGGGTGTAGCCCATCGGGCTGGTCCAGTGGTTAGCACAACATCGTAAATCAGCTGATTTTGAAATCGAGAGTTATAAGTTTCAAATCCTAGCAAAGGTAGTTATTTTTATTTGGATTTGAATACTAGATCATGGATACCGGTGTTTTTTGGTGGTTGCGTTTCAATTAACTACACTTCTCAGGAGTGGTCGCCCTGAGATTGTACAGACATATTCATTCACATTCATACATATCATCCTCATTCATCCTCTGAAGTAATACCTTACAGTAGTTCCGGATGCTAAACAGATAAAGAGAGAGGACCATCACTAGGGAGTATTACAATTCATAACAGGGCTGACTTAGGGTGCTGTTCCGGCTAAGCATCCACAACTGGCTAAAAAGAGGACTCTTTCACCAAGATAATACACTTGCACATACACCTTAGATTGTTCCTGAAAAACTTCATGACCTACACTTTAGAGTGCTTCCACAGGCATGATTCCACATACACATGTGTTATCCAGATCTGACTCTCAGCAATCCCTTCCACTTCCCAAACCTGAGGTAATGGTTTGCTGGGAGAAAATTCTCTTTTAATGATGAGATCGAAGCTGAGGTAGCCACTTATTTGCAGAGTTGGACAAATCACTCTGCAAATAAAAGTATAAAAGTTGGAAAGTTGTCGATCAAAAGGAAGTTGTATAATATAAAGTATAGGAATAAGAAGTTGCAGAAAGGAGAATTTCAGGGTACTAGACTGAAAAATATAAATAAAAATTTTGTGAAAATTTTGAGTTCTTTGTCAAGCTGAAAATTTTACGACATCTTACGACATTAGTGACATCTTAACAGAAACACATAATTATTATTAATAATTAATATTCAAGAAAAACTTACTTCAGTGCTTGTATTGCAGCTTTTAATCCCATACTTCAGGGGCTCACTTTATTAAACAAAATACCTATAAAAGAAATCAAACTTAATTATAACTGACACAAAAATATATTAATCAAAATAAAACAGAAAAAATTACCATTATAAAGTTGCTAAAATTTATCTGCTTATCAATGTACAATGCTTCATACATTTTTAACATAAAAATAATGAATTTAATCTCATAATTTCTTATTTAATTATTTATACAAGATGTATATTAGAAAGTAAGTAAAATTATCTTTTAACACCACCAATGTACTGTGATCCCAGCTCTAAACACGTGCACCACATTCTCTCATTTGTTGGCTTTCAATAGATGACATTAAAAGTATAGCAACCATTGTATACAGTTGATTAAATATCATTTAAAATGTTCAAGTCAATAAAACATTTTGCAGATTGTGAAATTAGGGAAGTTATTCAATTTTTACCCATGAGAAATGTCAAACATTGACATTTCTCATTAACATGGTATTCAGTAACTGATTTCATTAACAAAGTTTATGGTGAAAAGCTACGGTTGGAAAGCAGGTGCAGCAGTTTTAATGAGGTACAGGGTAATGTGCATGACAAGCAAAAAGAAGTGGGGTGCCTTTTAGTTGTGATACAATTTAACTATGCCAATGGATGAAAAAATTAAAGAAAATTGGCAGTTTACAATTTCTTCTTTATGTGTAGAATACCCTGAAACTTTACAAACAGTTCTTCATGAAATCATACCGCAAAATGGTAAGTTTCCATAAATTCTGCTCTCGTTGGATGCCAAAAATGTTGACAGAGGTTCACAATACTATCAGGTTAAACCAAATGTGTATATGAACAAATTAGCTGGTAACAATTTAAGCACTCATCTTATACTCCTACTGGCCTCCGTGGCGCGAGTGGTAGCGTCTCGGCCTTTCATCTGGAGGTCCCGGGTTCGAATCCCAGTCAGACATGGCATTTTTCACACACGCTACAATTCATTCATTTCATCCTCTGACGATATAACCTAACGGTGATTGGTGATTCCGGAGGTTAAACAAAAATCTTACACTCCTGACTCAGTATCAAGTGATTACTACTTGTTTCTCCATTTCAAGCAATCCCATGCCTTCATCATCATAATTTTATGATGATGCAAATGTGAAAAATTTTATATAACAGTGGTTATCTTCACCATTACTTTGGGGAAGGAATGAAAATCCTGAATGCAAGATACAAGGTGCCATAATAATGATTGAAATTATGCTCTCAATATAATAATAAAATTATTCTGTTGAAAGTAATGTATATTTTTTTGACAATAAAACAGAACTTACTTTCCAAATATATACGTCACATTATACAACTGTATTTATAACATTCACTACTTGTTTTGAACATTCAGAAACAGCTGAAGAAACTGCAGGTACATAAATACTGCTAAATTTGACAAAATCTAAATGAAAAATCAACATTCAGATATATCTTCCATTCAAATATATTTTTATTGTGAACTATTAAGCAATGAAAAATCTCTTATACGATACACCTAGACATATTACATTAAATAGATCACATCAATCATGGAAAAGAGAACCAACATTTTTCCTGGATAGATGAATGGAAATAAAAACCTTGATCAAAGCAGTGCCACAAAATACCAAAATTAAATAAACCTTTTAATTTAAATACATTGTTAAAAATGGCATTAAAAGTACTGTATTATGTTATGTAAAAGCAATTCTTGATTCGACTCAGTGGGGGTGGTGCTTTTTAGCAAAAAATAGCTTAATAACTGCACGAATAAGAAAATGTACTGGTATTTATTTTACTAAACAGTAAATCTACATAATTCATTTTCATGAATGTTAAATAATGATCTCAGGCAATACATTTCTGAGATAAGAAAACATAAGCCTTTATGTTTATTTATCAGCAAAAGATGCTGAACTAAATTGAATTCTTCATTTATCACAATAAAATCAAAATGGAAATTTTTTGTTACTTATGCCATTTAAAATGTTTTCTAAAAACTGGAAAATGACTATCAATAAAAAAAATTTTCTTTTAATCATAAAATGTTTTCAATTCATTAGATTTTTCAAGAAATTTTAATAGTTGATTTTGCACAACTGTAATATTTTATATATCAACAAACTAACATGTAACAGCAAAACCAGTTGTATCTGACTTATTACATGTTTTTTGCAGGTTAAGATAAGTCATGTAGTTTATGCAGTATATTATCAGCATCAATATAAAGTATGTAATTTTGAAAACAAAATATTAAATTTTAGCAATTAACATGTTTACCGCTAATCACACACCACTTATGTGATCATAACATTCAACAATGGGGTGAACTATTTCACATACTGCATAGAAAAAATTTAATATGTATTTTTAATACTTCAAAAATAAAAAAGTGCTTTTTTAATCAAACCTAGACTTTATACACTTTTAAATTCATAATGATTGACAATGAGTGACAATAAATTTGTTTTCACTGAGCATTTGAATCAACTTAACTCCTAACCTCACACAAAAACCTATCATGTAACATACACGTAAATGATAATATAGATTTATGTAATAAAATGTGACTACTTTATTTGCTTATTATATTATATTACATGTGAAAAATTGAAATGTCTACATAACAATGATAGCTGGTAAATGAATAATTAACAACAAAATTATTTTATAAAGCCTATTGAAATAATGACACCGATGTTAGCAACAGAAAATCAGTATGAAAAACTGATTGAAGTCCATTCGGCTAAAATTTTTGACTAAAGCAATAAATAAAATATGCAATTAGATTTTCACAAAATTTAAAAAAAAAAAGATCACAACACCTGTTTCAGAATACGGTACCTTTCTCAGATTAACAATACTTAACTCCTATGAACACTCCTAAACACAATACTAAATCTTGGCTGTTCATTAAATATTATACATATAATTTATGTATAAGGTAACATTAACATTAAACATTGTTTTGCAGATCACCTATTCCTCATAACTCTACATAAGGCAGACATCACACACCATATGCGTGTCACATCAGTTTTTTCTAAGAGCTAGTATAACTGCACTTGCCATAATTTTTTATTGACCAACCAGGATATTTGAAGAGCAGTGAAGAGGAATTAAGGAGGTTAAACGATTACAAATTACATTAAGAGTTTGTAGGAAAGTGTAACCTAAATTTGTTTCTCAAACATTAAACCAACCACATTTATCATCTGAATAAACCTTTCTCAATATATCATTTCTGTTTTTTTTATTCTGTCAAAAAATCCAGTACCAGAAAGTCCAAAATTTACTTTACAAAAAATCAATGCATGCACTGTTAACTCCTGCATCAAACATCTTTCATCTGCCCAAGCGTTGTTAATCAATGAGAACACTCTCTATAAGAGCTGATGTTCTAAGAAGGCAATAGATGTACTCAATTCAAATTCAAGATTGCGCACTGGGGTGAAGAAAATTACGTCACTTAATAGCTTTTTGTTGTTGTCTTTCTTCTGTTTCCCAGACTCCCATTTCAACAGTCCAGTTTTTCTTAGCAATAAAATCTTCATCAAA
Organism: Zanna intricata; assembly: GCA_010016005.3. NCBI lineage: Eukaryota > Metazoa > Arthropoda > Insecta > Hemiptera > Fulgoridae > Zanna > Zanna intricata. The sequence continues at coordinate 5,946 of JAAAKQ030252745.1, read as the reverse complement.
AAGTTTCAGTATTTATCACTGCTTTACCAACACTGTTGTTTATCTTTTTCCTGCTGCTCTTTCAATCTTATCCCACAAGAGTGTGTTTTCAATTACCCAGGTAAATTCATAGGTCACACTTCTGAGGAGCACTCGTCCTGAGATTGTCAAGATTACACTTCACTCGCATTCACACGTATCATCCTCTGAAGTAATATCTTACGGTAGTTCCAGATGCTAAACAGAAAAAGAAAAGAAAAGGTAAATTCATAGGTAAAGGAAGAATAGGAAAATAGGTAAACAGGAATTTACCCAGGTAAATCCACTTCGCATTCTGCTCCTCAAGCCTCTAAGAGTAAATTAATTATGTCAGTTGACACATCAATAATTTTGTATGCTGCCCTGGTTTGGTGTGGGTCATTGGGCAAGAAAAGAAATCTAAATCAGTAGCAAAGCATCCACAGGAAAGCCTTGTTGAGCGTAGTATCATCGTACCGCACCATCTCCTATGAGGCCTTATGTGTGTTGTCGTCCATGCCTCCAATAGATTTGTTGGTCATGGAAAGAAAAAACCAATATGACAGGAAAAACAAAAATGAAATATGAGCCGAGCTTATGCAATGATGGTCCGAAAGATGGAGGGAAGGCTATAAGGCTCAATGGACCAAGTGTTTCATCCAAGACTTAGATACCTGGTGTAGAAGAAGTTTTGGTGAAGTGAATTATCATTTGACACAAGCTTTTACAGGATATGGCACCTTTTGAGTGTATCTGCATAGAATCGGAAGACATAATACTGCTGAATGTGTATTCTGTTCAGACCTCGACTCACCAGAACATATGTTATTTAGTTGCTCTGCATGGGAACTCACACAAACAAGAGCAGGTTTGGCACATCTTACACCAGATAGTCTTGTTCCATTTATGTTTCGTTCCTTGGATTTCTGGAGAGCGGTCAATGATGTAGTCAGGAAGGAGGTGAAAAACAGGCATTTTAAAATTCTTAAAAAAAAATAAATAAAAAAAAGCCAAACACTAGAGGATCGGCTTTATGCCAATACAAGTGTAAAAGTCCCCAATGGCTGAGGTGAAAAGTATGACTGGAGGGGGACGGGATAATGGATAGCTCTTTGCTGTCATCACTCAGCCATGCTTGCATGGATGAGTGGCGATGGTGAGGCCCGGGGACTCCAAATCTTCTGATCCCAAAGGCACCTCCCGAGACCGAGTAATGCTAAATTACTCCAGTCTTATGAGTAATTACTCTGTTCTTGGGGTGGCAGAGATTGCACCCCAAATTCTTGTTTGAAATAGTGCACAATAACAGGCACAATTTTTATTTCTTTTCCGTTCGACGGATCCATATTAGTGCAATAAAACTCAATTTTTCTAAATTTTCATGAAGCTCTTTGAGTAATAAAGATGATATTATATTTATCACAACTGCTTCACAATTTGTTTTTCAAAGAGAAACTTTTGATTAAAAAAAAATTATAAATCAACTTTGATAAACAAACGTTTGAATTAAAACTCAAGCTATGATGACCATATAATAAGCAAGTTTTGGATTTTGCAGCTACATCCAGCTCTTTGTCCATAGGATGCAACTCAAAAAAATTGTTATCTTTGAAGACCCAGCATATAGTAACTATTTCTATGTCTATCTAATTTTAAATGGTTGTTTATGTCTGAACAACCACCTTGAGTTACAGAAAATTCTGATCCACACTTTTACACTGAACTTTATCATCATGAGTATATACCTTTTGTATAAAAGGAATTCATTTTCCAGGCTCTTGGTAAACTTACAACATTTTTTGGCATTCTTGAATTTAGGACTGTTTGACAGTACAGAACAACCTAAATTAATGTAGCACTTAATGCAACGATATTTCTGACTATGCGAAACACACTAACAAACAACATGTCTAGTTATCAATGCTTAAATGTCAACAGAAGCAAGAAAAAAGCTGTGGTATTGAAGTTTACAACTCCTTTAACTTAACGTATCGGACCCGTACAATGCACCAGTGGTATTCATAGCAAACCTCCAGTCTCACCTACAAGACAATATTATTGGACTCATTCATTACTTTCCTATGAACCAGATTCACCAACCAGGACATTTCAACAATCAGTCAAGACAGCACTCTAAAACCAGGACTGTGCCAGTCAGCCTAAGTATAACCTATTATAAAAATATACATAACTATTATAAAAATATAAACTCTAATAATAACAAATAGCAATATGAACTCCAGAAATAAAATATCACAGTAAGCTTTCATGAATTTGGGCCAGCTGTCAACAGAATTCATATACATATTAATAATCTTTTATTCTAATTAATATGTAATAATACTATATATAGATCACATCAATAATGGGTTAGTTGTATTGCTGCATGGACAAAAAAAGGAGACTGCCCAAAATTTTTGCCAGGCTGGATCAAGAGAAAACATGGTAAAACCTTTATCAGAAGAGCATCACCAATAAATAATAACAAAGTACATATGTTGTGATTTAAATCTGGATACAGATTTAAAAAGTAAAATATGGATGTGATTTAAATCATATTAATTAAAACATACAAGAAATAAATGAAATGAAAATACTAAATATACATTCAAAATATTCCACAATTCAGAGGATGTTAATGAAAATTATTTGAGTACATGTTTATTAATTATCACAATATTATTAATTTTTTGATGGAGCCCCAAGAGATAATGCTATACTTCAGACAGTAATATGCGTATGTATAATACAATATTTAATATTTCACTAAGAAACCTCAAAGCAAAACAATACTATATAGTATTAGGATATAGAAAGTAGATAGATACTGCAAGCAAAACAAAATAAATTTGAATCATTTCAAGAGAATTTCTCATCTAATAAAATAACATAAATTTCACTTTATGGGCAACAGAAATAATATCATTAATGGGAATTATTTTTCAAATCTATTTATAGATTTTGTTGAAATTTCTTTAGTTTAAAAATTAATATTCATCAATATTAATAAAAATCTTGTTGTATCACATTAAAAATGGAACAATTCTCAAAATATCTTATAACAAAGTTTCTCTTCAAGTTTCTCTTCTTTCAGGGACAATAACCATACAGTTATTCACCAGAAAGAAAATCTACAACTATTACTGAGTATAGTTCACATGTATTTATGGAATAAATTTTGTACTGTACAAGCAGACAAAATACCAATAACTGAATAACAGCTAACCATAATATTAAATCAAAGGCTCATTTGTAAAATTCAAATGACATTATTAATAAGATAATAGCTTACTGGATAAAAAAAGATTGTTATTGCGTAAATTAATAAAAAAAATGTCAGTACCAGCGGCAAAGGAATATGTTTTTCTAGTTCAATGGAACAAATAAGGATTCTGTCTAACAAAGTTAACAATTCGCTCATCAGAACATTATATCTGTCCACAAAATTAACTTCAAAATCACTATATAAGGCAGTTTATCACATTTTACAGTCTCCCCAGTAGTTTATGTACTACCTAAAAAAGGAAAATAATATGCAAAAGATTTGAAAAGAACCAGAAGATTACACACAGCTTCAAAACCAAGTCCCTAGACTATAGCACTGAATTGCTTAAATTAATGATTAATTTCTTTATAAAATAAATTCAAAGGTCAACTTTAATGTAAAGGGAGTCAATAACAATTGAGATTATCTGAATTTGTGTGTGTGTGTGAGGAAAAATTTAGAAACTTTAAAATCTGACTTATTGCTTTTATTGAATAAATGGTCAATTTGTGCTCTTGATTTGCACATTTTCAGTGTTGTTATAGTGTCTTAATAATTGACAACACTGACAATAGAATTCTAACTATTAAGTTGATGTATTTTATTCCTTTTTGCAACTATTTGTTATAATAATATAACATAAATTACAGATCATACTTATAGAAAATATAATATATAACTGTTATAATACAACTGCTGTCAACAACTAAAACAGTAAGTTCTACTAAATAAGAACCTCAATAATATGAGTTCAATAAGAAATGTAAAACATTAGAATTAGTAGATATATCAGACTTTTCCAGCATTAATAATTTAACAATTATGAAAACTATTAATTAAACATTTTAAAGAGGGTACACTAAACAAGACACTGATAATTTATTAGGCAGATTTTACAACAAAAAATCAAGTTCTGTTAATATATACAATCACAATGGGGTTAGACAAATGTGAAATAAACCATCATTACCTGGCTATCTGTTGAATTGTGAAATAGTCTAAAAGACATCACTTCAGCAATCTAATCGCGCTGAATCAATCAAATTCCGATATAAAAAAAAAATCATTATCAAAGTCACCAATAAAGAATGAATTAACAGTTTAAGAAGTTTGTTATGAAAATTAACACACCAAGATTGTTGATATCAATTTTATAGAGTAAATTTCTGGTTTAACTTTACAGAGCAATAAAGAAAGGCCCAATTGTTTCAAAGATTCCATTCTGCACAGAAAACACCAATTAACACAAAAAGTATATCCTGGCAGCTACAGTAAACAAAACTGTCAATGGAAACCACCATCTGTTAATAACATACCAAACTATCACATGTTAATATTACAATTCTAGAATACTGTGGCTAAAAATATATTTGATGGTTTATATTACACAATAAAATTTATCGATACGAATTAATAACAAAAAGTTAAAAGCAACAATAGATAAAATCTCTTTAAGTATTGCAATACGTCTAAATATTCTTGAACTATAAGGTTAGGATACGTGTTTTTCGATTAAATCAAGCAAAACAGCTTTCCTAAAAAAACAAAAAAAAAATCTTAAAAAAATAAAATAGCTCCACGTACCTACATTATAGCCGAATATATCTGCAAGTATTACATGATACATATCAATTCTTCGAAAAACGTTTACCATACCATCACTATCTCGCCTTGAATGTCGTAAGAACTGAACCTAACATCCAGAATCGTTGCATTGCAAAACGACACTGACAGGTTGAATAAAAAAAAAAAAGTACACTTAAAACATTCACAGATTGATTAATGAAATCATACCATTTTTAGGTAAAGTTCATTTTAATGTTGTAGTAGAAAACATAAAAATGGAAAATGCACTTTATACTTAACAAAAAAATTTAACCTTCATTAATTTCACCTTACGCTATAAATGAAGTTGAACAATATTTCAGTTATTAACTTATAACTGCATAATTGAAAGAAAACTTTGCTAATTCTCAAAATAATATTTTCTACAAAAATGAGTCTATATACCGTCAACACTGGAACAAAATTTTCCTAAGGTCATAAGGTTATTGTTATGTTGGCTTTCTGTAAATTCATACCATGTGACCTTTAAAAAGCGTTTCATATCGTGCAATAGGGCAGTTATTTTTACGTGTAGAACCAACGTTTTGTGAAAGCCGATTACAAATTGTTTTGATAGTATTACATGTTCAATCATAGAAAAAAATTTTATGCATACATCCATCGTGCATCTATGAACCAAACATCGTAAATTTACTAAATGAAAATATTATTGTTATAAATTATGACACTTAATTCTCTACTTTAACATAAATTGCCAGTAGAGTATATAAATTAAAATCGGAAAGTTTTAAAAATTTAATTGCACCAAAAGTATTAAATTGAAACCTAATTTATAAAGTTTATTTTGCCCTTTACTAGGAAAGTTTTAGGTGACTAATGTAAGCAAAAAACATCTTGTGAATAATTTCAACTAGCATTCAAAATGTTAGATTGCTAGATTCTCATAACTTCTTTTTAACAATGTTCATTTACTTTAACGTTTATAAAATTAAAAAATTCTACATTATAAACAAAAAAAAAATGTAATTTCATGGTAATGACAATTTTTTATCAAATGCCCCCCTCTCTCTCTCTCTTTTATCTGTTCAGCCTTCGGTACTACTGTTAAGACATTACTT
>JAAAKQ030252701.1:0-10899 GCA_010016005.3 Zanna intricata | reverse complement strand
CAAAAAATATTATAATTCTGTTTCAAAATTTTTCTTTTGTTTCCGTTCCACTTGTTAAAATTATTTTAACAAGTGATATATAATTTGTTTACTTTCCTGGATGCTACAATATAAATATACACATAATCAAAAAATGTTACTATCATTAAAAAAATTATCCCCTCACGGATTTGAGTGATTCTTCATATTCTCAGGTTCAACAGTATATAAAAAAAAATAATTAAATTTTTACATTTTGAGTGCAATCGATTGAACCAATAGTGTCCAAAAAAGCCAAAATTTCAAACAATTTTGATTTTAGACTATTTCTTAATTGCAGTAATAAGCCCTCTCATTGAGAGCTTTTCAACGATATATCAGAAGTGGTACTTATTTTCATTGGTTCCAGAGTTAAAGCGAAATAAACTTTTAATTAATGAAATATTTTTATTTATGGTTCTTATAAGGGGAAGGTACATCGGTTCAAATTACATTTCATCTCCTTTTTATTTTTAACTCTTTTTTTATTTAAGTATATTGATTTATTAATAATTATTAACCGGTGATTGCAAAAAAAATTACAATAAATAATTATAATAATAAAAAAAAAAAAAATCGGACGTTATTACTGGAATAAAATTTGATGGACTTTTAATAATGTGTATATGTAATTTAATAGGCATTATTACATTTGTATATCTATATAATAGATTTGGTGTAACAGCTGATTATTAATTGAAAATTATAATTTAGAATCGTATTATTTTTGGATTTCCGTACAAGGGAGTCATGTGGTGACCACATCATATTTTTTTAAATTTCAACTTCTTTTAAGAAGTTGTTACAAAATTAAAATTAAAAAAAAAAAAAACTACAACCAAATTTAAATTGACAACTTTTAGAAGTCTGCACCAAATTAAAGCTCTCTTTTTATCTGTTTAGCCTCCGGAACTACCGTAAGCTATTACTTCAGAGGATGAATGAGGATGATGTGTATGAATGTGCAAATTAAAGCTAGTTTAGGATAAACCAACAACAAGTTTAGGATAAACCATAAGAAAGGATAGATTAGAATAAATACTAGATCAGGATAAACCATAAGAACGAGTAATTAATTTGGAATCGACTTCAAACATTCGAAATTTAAAGAACAATAATTAAAATCATCCACTTTTATTATGATTTTTGAAGGGTTACTGTGTATTTATTAAGAGGGAAACCTAAAAATAAAACTATTGTTTTATGGATTTATAAATATAAAAAAATATATGTATATTAAAATAATTACATCAAGGTATTATAAATGAAATCGCGTGATTTTATGTAATTAAAATTTAAAAAAAATTGAAATGAGATAAATGTATATATACACGGTAATTAAAGGTATATTAATGCGGTTTCAATATTTTATTTGAATTAATGATTTTAGAATTTATATTACATCCTTTTTAATGTATGTAGTAATCTAATATAAACAAAAAAAAGAAAAAAAACAAAACAAATTTAAGGTAAAAGGCTATATATTTTATAAATATATATTTATGAAGAAAAAATAATTTTATTAACTAGCACAAAGAGAAAACGAAAGAAAGAAGTAATAATAAATAAAGAATAATGAAATCACGAATAACTAATCGCATTCCGCAGGTGTATTAAGTATATTAATAGCGTATAGAAAAAGGATGCGAGTTGTGTATCACATTTCTGATTATTATTTATAACGGCGCAATTTTCTTTCTATTTACTCACCAACTAACTGACTGGCCTTGTGATCTGGAATCGCTGAATAGTGTAAAAGCTTAATTAAATGGTCAGTAACTTTAAAGCGTAGTACCGAAGCGTGAAGGAGAGAGTCAAAACAAACTATTTATTTATAGTATTTACTATTTTAGATCGATAATCAATGAATCGTGACAGTCGTGGTTTAAAGGCAGATTACACAAAATGTCAGGCGGAAGGAGATAAAAAATAGAACCGTTCATTACAGATAATTTAAAATAAAAATATTCTTTGGGATATAAACAAATTTAAAAATAGAAATCGACTAAAAAAACGTTTGCTAAAAGATGTAGAATCTATATACATTAATATAAGTCTATAAATCCCTATCTTTGTTTACAATATTACCGCAAAAAAATTAATGCGTAGTAATCGTATCGGTTAATAGGTAAATTGTAATCTATCATCGAGTAGCATTACAAATTTTTTCCTATATTTTCAGTAACTATATTTCTATATAACAGTCATTAAGAAGAAAATCAACTAAATGAAATATCCCAAAAAATATTTTATATACTACAAATTGTATAGAATGTGCGCTCTTAGGGGGGTTTCATGTCGATGATAGAACAGTAGTAAAAGATTCGTAAATGAGCCTGCACCTAGCTTATAGGGAACAAGCCCACCGGGCTGGTCTAATAGTTAACGTGACATCGCAAATCAGCTGATTTCGAAGTCGTGAGTTCTAAGGTTCAAAGCCTCGTAAAGGTAGTTCATTTTATATGGATTTGAATGCTTGATAGTGGTAAGAGTGTTCTTTGGTAGTTGAGTTTCAATAAATAAAACTTATCGGAAGTGGCGACCTGGAATTGTACAAGACACCAGATTAACATTCATACATATCATCCTCTGAAGTAATACGTTACGGTAGTTCTGGAGGCTAAACAGAAAAAGAGAGGTTTTAGGAACAAGATTCCGTTGAACATACACTGTTCCAGTGTCCAGAGTGGAGGAACAGCGGGCTCGCTAACTTGACACCTACGACTCTTCTAGCGTACGTAATAGTTATGACAGTCCGTTGGAGTGCGTTTAGTGGTTATTCGGAGTCTGTTGTACGGAAAAGGACATCGAGAAACGTAGGACAGGTTTTTAACTAGTGATGGACAGCCCCAGCTGCGAGAGCCGGCATGCCTTGGTGTGTTGGTTCCGAAGAACTTAACAGTTATAACTTTCATACTAAGTAAAATATCGAATTTGTTTAAAGTTCTACTATTTTTTGGATAGAGACAACCATTGTCGTACTGAGTAATTTTAAGTTTTTCTTAACTTTAAGGTGGAAATATTTTTTATCCCCTACTTAGCGCAGTGGTGAAATCTATTTCGCCTTCCGGCGTACCGAAAGGGATTTTTTTTTTTAAATGTGCAACACAGAAAATGGAAAATACCTATTCATTTTCATTCAAAAGTTACTGTTCATCAATTGTTTTTTCTTTAGCTTAACACTGAAAGAACCGGTTTTTAAAAAGTAATGATTTTTGACTGAAAGGTATTGATTATAAACTGTTCAATAAATGAAAAATTATTTGCCCAAAAACGAACAGATTTGTTGTGAACTATTAAAAAAAATTGCATTAAAAATAAAAAAAATAATACTTTCAATTTTTTAATTTTATAAATTTTGATTTTTTACAAGTCTTATCGAAAAAAAAAACCATACACCATTACTTGATGTAAGAAAAAATTTAAAGGGCTAATAATACCTTATTTTGGCACGTATTCCGCTTAGAAGTACGGTTTATGTTCTGGATAATCTAGTATGAATATGATTCGACTGTGATTCGTAAATTGTTTTTAGATATTTTAATTATAACTTGATCAAAACTTATATTCAATTATTTTAAAATTTAATTTTCCTTGATTACATTTCACTTTTATTCTATTTTACCAGTCCTTAATCTCACTTTAAAAGAAATCCTTTCGTCGCTTCTCTACTTATCAATGGCTTCATTGTTATTGAATTATGTTATACCTTAAAACTTTATTGATAATCTTAATTAATCGTAATAAAATGAAGTCAAGATGTACCTGTGTGTCTGATAAGGCGGAAAATTTCATTTTAAATGATGAAGAGTTGCCGTTATTAAAATAGCTGAATTAAGGAACAGTATTTCCTTGGAACGAAAGTGAACCTTGGCTTACTCAACGTTTGGAGGGGGAATTCAAGGCCACTTTTGTATTCGATAAAATTGAATAATACTTTGTAATAATATATTCTTTTGTTTTTAAAAAACTTAGCGGTAAATAAAATCCTTCCGATTTTAAAATCTTCTGGAATTCAATGAAATTAGTGAGGGAAAGTTATTTAAATTTCTCTGAACCTGAAAATTTCTTCAGCTCCTTCGAAATGCCAGGAAGGTTTGCCTACACTGTTTTATGTTTGCAGCTGTTTATGTTAGATTTTTTCATAAAAATCTGTTAAATGTTCTTTATAAACGCCTGCAGAAATATCTTTTTTTGTGTTTCTTTTTTGCTTGATGAATATCACCAAATGACCTTGAAGCTTGTGCTTGGGGTATGGAAATGGAATTTTGTGGCGTATGAAAAATGCCATGTCTGACCAAGATTTGAACCCGGGACCTCTGAATGAAAGGCCGAGACGCTACTCGCGCCACGGAGGCCGGCGCGAAGAGATTAACCGATCAAATTATTTTTTAATGATTTAATATGTGTGAAATATTCGAAATCGCAGCCCATAGTTTTGAAAACTAAAAATATTAGCGTTCTGTTGATTTCTAAACGAACAATTTTAAAAATAAGACAATAAATTAAGAAAATTGTATGAGAATAAAAAATAATAATTACCACCGTATCTATATAAATCAGTAAGAAACCGATAATTAGGTCCGACAGAGAAAGCGTAAAAAAAGATAAATAAAATAAAAATATTATATTACGTGGTAATATGTTTAATTGTTTTATGTGGCATAATTATGATCAAAATCATGGAAAATTTATCTTGAGTGTTTTAACGTGAAAGTATTAATTTAAATAACTTCACACTTCAAAAAGAAAAGTTTTAGCAAAAACAAATTAATTTATTTCTTGCTAACCACATTTCATTCAGCTATGGATCATGATTATAAAACTATTAGGTAGTAAATCGTTATTAAAAATGAAATTTAAATGTCTTTGAGAGTGAAATTTCTACGTAATTTTGGTTTTAATTTACTTTTCCTTTTCTCGCTTCAAAAACATATTGATCATGTTTACAGATTACATTTTTTATTTATTTGTTAAATTTTATCGACCCGCATTAGACTGAAGTTTATTATGTAGAAGCAAAAATAATAGGTGCTCCTCGACGTTTAAAATTTATATTTATCGTCCGGAACCCTCAGTCAAAATTTCAAAAATATAAAAATGTTCTTATCAAAGTTCGTAGTTTCAAATTTTTATTTATTTTAATTATTGTCTTCCAAAAATATTTATCTATAATTCATCGAAGCATGCCTTACAGGATCGTGATAGGAACTCGGTTTGAAATTTTACTAAAAACTTTTGCCATAATTGTATACAATTCTATCCAATATAGTTTCATCGTATTGATTTTTCTTTTCTAAACTTCCTCTAAGCTTACTGATTTTTCAAATTAAAAAACGTTTTACAAAAAGGGGATCTTCAATTTTTAACTTATTATTTTGTTTTTAACTGGATTTGAGTTAGTATATGCAAAACAATATACTTTTTGTAAAGTAGTAGAAAACGAATAAATGTATTTAAAATAATCCAGGCGCTAAAATTGCAATCGTGTATATCGCTACCTATAATTAATTAAAATTAGTTCATTTAATTTCGTTAAAATGGTTAAATTATTCTTGTGCTTTTCTGAATTAACAGTAGAGTAGAGATATAAAAAAAAAAAAAAACAATGGAAGCGAAAACTTTTGCTTTAGTTTTATAGTGAACAAAAAGGTAATGTGAAGTATATATCACGTCTTAGCGATTACTTGCAGTCATAATTTTAATTATACAGCATAGATTACGCTGCTACAAAAATAAAATATTTTATCAAGTAACTTGAGAACGTGAAAAATCAAGTTTATTGATTTTTATAATTTAAATACTCGTATTAACTGTAAAAATTTATTTTTTATATTTTCATTTTCTAGAACCACATATCTACATAGGCTGTCTTGAAAAACTCCCTAACTAAAGTAAATAAAAACACATATTTAAAGATAAAAGAATTTATTCACATTAGCCCTCTACATAGAACCCTCCTAGTTATACACCCGTTGCAGCGCCGGTAGAGCCCGTCAAACGCTCTAGAAATCATAAGAAATCGCCTTCAATTGCTCAGTGCAAGCCCTTTGACTGGCCGGAATGTCATCGAAAAAGCGGCCTTTCACCTTCAACTTGAGTTTCGGGAATAGAAAATAGTCTGTTGGAGCCAAGTAGGATAAGACGGTGATTTAATTTGCGGAGTAATAACCCTGTTAAAACTGTTGTCAAGCATACCAGGGCATTGTCGTGCAAGAGAGTCCAACTGCCCGGTTCCCGATACTCGGGCTGAATTCGACGAATGCGACGCAACAGGCGTTTCATTACTTCCAAATAGAATTTAAAATTCACGGTTTGACCAATTGGAACAGATTCATGATGAATTTTGCATTCTTGCAACGTTTTCGTTGTGAACAGTTGTTAACGGTCTCCCGCTTGGTTTGTCATCATCCAACGACTCTTTACCGTCTTTAAACCGCTTCTACCACGTGTATATTTTAGTACGAGATGCGGCTTCATCACCAAATGGTTATTGTATCATAGAATACGTTTCGACGAAAGATTTTGAAGTCGAACACAAAATTTTAACGCACTTCTCTGTTCCATGTCGCGAGCTCGCACACGATCACATGAACACAATCTACGCGGCCGAATATAACTCGAGACGGAGTGACAAAACGTGATGAATTTTTGTTCAGACATCGTACTACATAGTTCCTTGGTTGTCTGAGAGATGGCGCTACTTGTATCAACTACCGAAATTTAGTTCGGGAACTTTTCAGACCTACTGCTTATGTCTTAAATAAAATGATTTATTCAGTGACTCGAAATAAAAAATTACTCTGTATAGTGTGACTCATTCTCTGTTAAAACTTCATGTTCCTCGATAATAAAGACGACCGGATTAAATTTTGACTAAAACCATTCTCAAAGTTCAGTAAAAATATTGATAAAAAATCAAGTAGTACCAGTAAAGAAGTTCAGAATTTTGGTTCAGAATTTTTATACGAACCACGGTACATACATACAACCATATGTATATATATATATATATTTTTTTTTTTATTTATAAAAGAAACTAATATTTTGTTGCAGAGACAATTAGAAAACTATCGTGTACTTTTAATGAATATATTGTTAGAGAAAGTTCTTTTGTTACCGCGAGTTAATTAATTTAGAACAAAAGCTTATTAGATTTAAAAACAATCTTATTTCATGAAAAAATATTTTATCGGTTATCTTCGTACATATTACCGAGTATTCTCCTATCGAATGAATGCGTGGTGTGTGAAAACGAATTATTTTTTACAAAAGTAGATTATACTAATTTATCGCTTTATAATATCTTTCCTGTACTTCTTATGACTGTAAGTTATGAAAAATATTCCAAGTACAAGAGGATTTAGTACTTCTGATCATAATTATATCCTATCGGTACGCTTGTAGCCGATAGGAGAAAAAATACACCCTCAATAATTCCTCTCCATATTCGTACGATATATATTTATATGTTTTTAATTAAAATAATAAATAAACAAGGTGTTTCTAAAATGGTGGGCTGGTTATAGTTTTTCGGATTCTACTTGTAAAACTAAACAAAAAATATCCTTAGAAAAAAATGGCAATTTCACCTTCGTTCTCCTTTTTTTCTTCATTTTGTTATTTTTATATAAAAATTTATATCTCAAGTTCGGATAGATGAATCACATTAATATTTGGTATGCGTCTCGATAACAAAGTTTTAAAATTATCAAAAACTTAGGACTTAAATACCTTTGCAAATTATGAAATGGCGGTCATGTTTATTTTTCTATAAATATAAGTTTTATAAAAATATATGTAATGCTAAAATATTAAGCCTTTTATTTTGAACAAAATGGTATTTCATTTTTTTAAATCGGTTGACAAATAGCCGAGTTATAGCAAAAACATAATGTAATTTTGTGTCTGTTTTCATGTCCTCCACTTTTACGTTCAATTTTATTAAATATTAATTGTTTTATTTATTGTTAATTCTATTATTGTAAATTAGCATCAAATTAAGTAATAATTTTCTCACAATAATAAACCTAATAATTATTATACAAAATTAAAATATTAATTTTATGCAATAACTTGACTATTCTTAACCGATTTAAAAAAAAAAAAATAATAAAAGGGTTAAAAGAGAAACTGCCGTTTTTCCTAACGATATTTTTTCTTTATTTTTATAAGTAGAATCCGAAAAAGTATAACCAGCCCACCATTTTAGAAACACTCTGTATAAATCTTAATAAAATATATTCTTTATTTCCTAAAGTGTACCTTGCAATCTGCTCAACTAGTGAATAATAAGCGACCCCCGTGGCCCGGGATGATGATGATGATATATTTGACATTTAAATGAGATGCAGTCTTGTACAAACTCGGGCCCAATATTCCTGAGACATGTGGTTAATTGAATTCCAACTACCAAAGAGCAGCATATCCACTATCTATTATTCAAACCCCAATAAACACAAGTAGGTTTTGCTAGTATTAAATTGTATAAATAAGTAATTTTTAATGTCGATATAAATGTTTAATTTTTAAAATTAATCGATGTGACGATTTGACAATTTATTATACTCAATTACTTGCTCTGTTTTGTTAACCGTTTAACTTTATTTTATCTATAGCGATATTAGGTTATCGTTTAACTTTGTTATTCTTAACAGTTAATTTTCGAATTGCGCGTTTTTTTTACGGTTATATTTTTAAAGTTATATTTTCATTCGTTATCTTTTTTATTGCGCTATATTGCGTTTAAACCTTTATAACGTTTTGGAATGTAACATTGGATGCTCCTTTTCACGACATTCAGAAAAGCGATTGTAAATAAAGCAGTATATAAAAAATAATTTTACTAATAAATAACACAACAAACCAAATCTCATGATTGTAGGTTAAACCAATAAAATCAAATACTAATCAACATAAACAGACGCAGTACAAGTACATACGTACGCATTTGTGCATATCGAATTTTGTAACCAAAATTTTAGATTTTTGGATTCATAATATCTCAAAACGATAAAATCTGAGAGACTCATTTTTTCTGAGCAGAAACATTCGGTGAAGTTAAAAATCTGATGTGGACACTACATGATTTCCTTGTACAAAAATCCAAAAATAATACGATTCTAAAATATAATTTTAAATTATTATTTAACAATTAGATGTTTCACCAAATCTATTACGTATAAACATTTGAAAAAATTAAAAATACATATATTTTTAAAAGCCCATAAAATTTTTTTTCACAAATAACTTTTGATTTAAAAGTTATTTTACAATCGCAGATTTATAATTATTAATAAATCACTATATTTAAATAAAAAAAAAAGTTAAACTAAAAGAGATGAAATTTAACTAGTACCGATGTGCCTTCCCTTGTAAGATACAAATATTTCATTAATTAAACTTTTATTCGGCTAAAAATCTGGAACCAATAAAAATAAACACCACCTCGAAAAGCTTTCAATGAGAGCTTATTACTTCAGTAAAGAAAAAGTCCAAAATCCAAATATTTGGGATTTTGGGCCTTTTTTGACACTTCTAGTTCAGTCGATTGCAATCAAAAGCGGGAGATGTACAACTAGATGTTACAGCAGTCCTAAATCCAAAATTTCAACATATTTCGGCTAATCGTTTGAATTATGCGAGATACATACGTACGTACAGACGTTACGCCGATACTAGTCAAAATGGATTCAGGGATGGTCAAAATGGATATTTCCGTTTAAATCTGAAAACAGAAATTTTTTGTGACCATAATACTTCATTTACTTTGTACAAGGAAATAAAAAGAATTTAAAATAAAGTTTATCTATTTTGAGTAAAAAACGGTTGTAATTTTACATTAATATTTAATCTTTCTTTATATATTAAATTAAATACTTCGGAAAAAATTATTATGGGGCCAGAGAAGCTGAAGGGGTAATAAAACGAATCATATTGCAAGCCCTAAATAATTTAAATTTTAAGTAACAGAATATATTTTTACATATCATATTTTATTGAGGAACCGTATCTGAAAAAAATGGGTATCCTGTCTGAAATGTTGTCGTTTAAAAAATATATCACAATATTATTTAATTTTCAAACTTTATTATAAAATTATAATCCTTCTTCCAATAATGTATAAAATATTTTATAAAACTACTTTAATACAAAACATTTAACCGATAATAAATGGAAAGAAATACACTTATTTGCACTGTATAGAAATTATTTATTATGTTCAAAAAAGAATCTCAGAAAATACAAAAAACCACGAGGTAGTATAAATTTCGGGAACGTTTTGCAGTATTACACCCAACGTTTTTATCGTAGATATGAGTACTTTAAGTTTATTGATTTCTAATTGAGTTTTGTGTAGAATCATTAATTTTTCAGATAAACAAATTAATGAGTGTTTTAACAGTTTTATAAATATCTTTTTAAAACGGGGAAGCATTCATACTCAGAATCGCTTAAGGAAAATCGCTTATAAAAGATTATTATGTATTAAGGTTTAAGATTACGTCACGATGTTATCGCTAAAAATAATTCTTAAATTATTTCGTAAGTAAAACTAATAAAAACCGTTGAACCATAAATTTTAACGACTACAATCTCCTTTTAAATGCCATAATAATAAATATTAATTTGAAAGAAAAAAAAAATGTCACGTCTGTTTTGTCCGGCAGCGATTAAATTTTAAGATATTTGCAAATTACAGTCACTTCAAATAAATTACCGATTATGTTTTTCATTTGTTTATGTTCTTTTCTGACATTTAAATTAATCGTTTATATTTTTTTCTGTAAGTTTTTAGTTAAATAACTCCTTATAATACTTGTAACAAATCGAGATTAGCGTTATTTATTTCCTCATTCATGTTTATATATTTTTTTTTTT
>JAAAKQ030252668.1:0-10900 GCA_010016005.3 Zanna intricata | reverse complement strand
CGGAAATATTAAATAAAAAATAAATAAAAATAAAATTATACATTAATTATCTAAAATTTGGTACAATAAATCTTTTCAGTCCTGTTACTTAATTAAAATTTCATCTTAAAAAAGTTACTCATATTAGTCGTGGACTTTTTTACAGTATTTTATTTTTACAGAAAAATGTATATTACATGTTATTCAAAAAAGTTTAAAATTTTCAAATTTAAGACGTGTCTGCAGGACAACGTCTGTCGGATCCGCTAGTGATATATATCTATGTATATTAAATGTATATATAGATATTGCTTCAGAGGATGAGATGAATGACAATTTTTGTAGCGTCTGAACATGTAATGCCTTACCGGGACTCGAACCCTGGACACCTCCAAATGAAAAGACCAAGATACTACCACTCGAACCATGAAGGCCGGTTTCCAATCATATTTAAAACAATTTATTTTATTATTATTTATGTATAAATAAATAATATTATTATTTTTAAACTTCAATTAATACAGACAGTATTGGTGACCAGTTACATAAATTTATTAATGTTTTATTTATTTTTTTAATTTGGGACGCCAGCGTAATTCTTTCTTCTCGGTATAACAAACACACAAATGCTTTCCAAGATTCAACAAATCTCATTATTTTGGTTTTTTCTTTTTAATCACTCTTCTCTCCATATTTTTTCCCATTCTATTTTTTTCACAGTTATGCCTCATTTAATAACTTCCTACCAATATCATAAATTTTATTTCTTAAATTTTCTTCTGCTTTTACACTTCATGAATTTCTCCCATATTCTTTTCCGTGCAATTAATTCATTTTTACTTTTTAACTGATTCTTTTTATAATACATTTTATTTTCTGAATCTCTTTTTCAACATTTTTAATTATTTTGTCATTTTTTATTATTATTTATTCCTGATTAATCTTTTTTTTTTTACGATTAGCCTTACTTTATAATTTTTCTATTAGTTTCTTTTCTTTTTTATTATCTTCTCTTACTTTTACTTCCCATTCTTTTATTTTTTCAAGTCCTTTTTCTTGGTATTTTATATACTTCTTTCCTTCTTTATGTTCCAATAATTTCCTCCCTCTCTTTTCCTAATTTTTCTATTACTTTCTTTTTCTTTTTATCTTCTCTTACTTTTACTTCCCATTTTTCTATTTTTTCAGGTCCTTTTTCTTGGTATTTTATACTTCTTTCCTTCTTTATATTCTAAAAATTTCCTCCCTCCCTTTTTCTAATTATTTTATTAATTTCTTTTTCTTTTTTTTATCTTCTTTTACTTTTACTTCTCATTTTTCTTTGGTTTTTTATACTTCTTTCCTTCTTTATATTTCAATAATTTCTTCCCCCCCCTTCTCTCAAATAAAATTTCATCCCATTTTTCTTTACTTTTTATCTTGTAATATTCCTTCCAATTCTATTTTTCTTCTCTTTGTTATCCTTCTACTTTAAACAATTCTTTTTAACAAACACATTTTTCTCCTATTCAGTTTCCTTTACTCTTTTTTTACTAGCCTTTTTTTCTTATTTCCTTTTCTTTCCAGATTTATTTTTAATCTTTATTTTCATTCCAATCTATTTCGTTTCTCAAACTTTATATTTTCTGTAATCCTTTTTTAAAAGACTGCCCAAAAAGAAGTGCAATGTATTTAGGTTATATGTTTGTTCTACCCTATCGAACCGATTTAGGTATTTTACCACGCGTTGGAATCCTTTTCTTACCGGCAGTGTCATAGGCAATTTTCACAGTGTGTCCCATTAAGGCTGTGGCTATAAAAGACGCAAAAAAATATTAAAAACATTCTTTCAACAAATTTTTTATTCAAAATAATCTCCATTAGAAGTAAAAGAAATGTTGGCACGATCTATCAGCCTTTTCATGCCTTTCAAAAACTCTTCTTTTGAAATACTGTTTAACCTCGTTCTCATGGCTTTTTATATCTCGTCTACTGACGCAAAGTGGCCCCTTTCAAAGTCCATCTTTAATTCGGGGTACAGGAAGTAGTCAGCAGGACTCAAATCAGGCGAATACGGTGGGTGGCAGACAACAGGAATCATTTTTTTTGACAAAAATTGAGTGTTAATTGCCGTGGTATGCGCCGGTGCATTACTGTGGAAGAGGAAAAAATAAACGATCTCCCCACAACTCGAGTCTTCTTTCGTAATTCTTTCGAGTCTTCTTTCGTAAAGACGATCCAGTACTTGTTGATAGAATGAAGCTTCACAATAATACCTTGAGAAACAAACTCTTTGTGAACGATGCCTTTGGAGTCAAAAAAAATAATAATAATAATCCAACATTATCTTAATTTTTGATAACGCATTTTTTTTTGGTGTTCTCTACCTTCCATAAAAAGGTTATACCTGCGAAAAACAGCAGCACGAAACATAAAAGATGCACCCATAAGCCAATATTAACATTTCGAACGTTTCCGTCGCACTTTTACCAGCTTTAAAACAAAATTTAATCGCAACACGTTGTTTGTTATTTTTATTCATCATGAAATAATGACTGCGACCACTTTGATATTACCAGGCAAACTGCTACTGAACAGCTCCATGTAATCCGATGGACTTCCTCTCCTCCCAAACTTCGTATGGATGGAGAGGAAGGCTAGTTCTCAAAATTTCATGAAGATAACGCTAGTAGTACCGAATTTATAGCCACAGTCTTAAAACTTATGGAACATACTGAGTATATAAATATAACTCTATATATATATATATATATATATACCTCTATATAATTGAGGTATAATGTAAAATATATTATATATATATTAGTAAAGATTTGCAGGTTGAAACCAGACTTTAATGAATTGAATTAATGAACTGTCCAAGAGGACGCGCTTCCCTCTTGGGAAGGCATCGGAGGCGATTTCGGGACCTATCCTTGAAAAATATTGCTTTCCGAAGCCAAATGTTGTTGTTTGGGCCTATTCAGAGCGTTCAGCTTCGAGTATAGCCCGGCCAGGATTAGGGATGAGGATGATAGTTGGGTATCTTTCTCATCTTGTTGGCATCTCTCTCCCTTGTTTCTTCTAATAATCTCTGTTTAAATTCCGCTAGCACTTGCAAGCAGCGGTCAGGAGGACAGACCGTCGATTTTGGATCAACTTTCTTTTTTTCCTTTTTCTTCTTTCTTCTTCACTCTGTTTTTCTTCATTCTTCTAAGGAAGGAAGATGGACAGGAGTGGGGTTTATGGAACCAAACCAGAAAAAAAGAGCAATGGTTTTTTTTTTTTTGGCAGTAATGCTTTATAATTTTTATCTCTTACTGAATACCCATAGGCGTTTAAACTAGAAAAAAATAAATTCATAAGTATTAGGAAATGTAAGAAAGGGTATATAAGTATTTATTTTAATTTTTTTCCCACTTCCTCTTTTTCTTATTACATATTCATTTCTTTTTTTCCTTTTTAATTTCCTTCATAATTAATTTTGTACTTCTTTTTTGTATTGTTTTCCATTCATTTCACTTTTGTTTTTTTATCCTTCTTTTTTTCCCTATTTATTCTTTTTATTTACATATTTTTTAAATTAATTTTTATTTTTTGACATTTCTTTTTCCAATATATTTTTATATTCTCATTACTTCAACCTTATTCATTTATTACAATACTAATTTATTTATTAAATGTATGTGTATGTGTGTGGGTTATATATATATATATATATATAAATTATACATATACTTACGTTTTGAATACATGTACAGAAATATAATATGAAAGTTTAAAAAATTTAAAAAGATTGTTTAAAAAATATCTAACATCAATAATAATAATAATGTAAAATACTTATTGTACGCTAGTTATTAGTACGTCTTAGTTTGTAATACTGTAGTAGAGTGTGTGTAACAATATAAAAGAGACCAGAAACATTATACTGAAACCACTTCACTGCTCGTTTAAGAGAGAAAACTAATTTCCTTTCCGTTAAACTTAAAATCTCCCTTATCCCTTCCACACATATCATTTCCAGTATTCATTCCGCCCAATCATATTTCAAAATACTTCTTTACTACATCCTTCCTTTCCTTATTTCCTCTAAATTTCATTTTATTTTAAACGTTTGTTACATTCAAGTCTTTTTTTATTATAATTTCTCAAAACAATTTTTCCTCATTACTACTGCTAGATTATTACATTATAAATTTATATATTTAATATAAAAATTTAATGTAAAAGTACACACATAAAAATATACTTTATTAGTTTATATTTATACATATAATTTTTCTGTCCGTGTGTATGTGAATGAACTTCTCCTAAACGACTGGACCGATTTTGATGAAATTTTTTGTGTGTGTTCCACTGGAATTAAGAATAGTTTAGATTTACAATTCAGTCCACTGGTAAATGTTTATTTAATTAATTTTTTATTTATAAATTGTTGTTAATCTTGGAATGTTTTACATTGGATCCGGCAGACAGCGCTGCGATCGCAGTGTCGAATAATCAAAAATATTTTATTTTAATTTCAGTGTGTCCCGATAGTTGGCGCTGCAATCAGATTCAGTAAATTTTGTGTTATTGTGTTAAAATAAATCACATGCTAATTGAAATATTACATTAAGATGTAATTAGTGTGTAAAAGGTTTTGATGTATACGTAAAAACACTATACATTTTGCAAATATAGTATGGTATTGAAGTAAGTATTTTACATGATTTTCTATCAAATTTACTCGCGCGTTGGTTAACAAACATTCTAACGTAAAAATTTATTTGTATAGTTAATTGATTTCATAACACATTTTTTCAATTGTTTTCATTTCAAATATTTACTTATTGTAACAACTTTTTCATGTAAAAAATTTTCATCAAAACGGTCGAAACTACTGTTACAGCTTATTCAAAAAAGTTTAAAATTTTCAAATTTAAGACATATGTACAGGACAACGTCTATCGGGTCCGCTAGTATATATATATATATATAAATAAAGAAGCCACATCACATAATAACAAGAAGAACAGAAGCCAGAACACAAATAACGAGTATAGAAGAACTTGCAAATAAATTTTTTTTT
Organism: Zanna intricata; assembly: GCA_010016005.3. Classification (NCBI taxonomy): domain Eukaryota; kingdom Metazoa; phylum Arthropoda; class Insecta; order Hemiptera; family Fulgoridae; genus Zanna; species Zanna intricata. The sequence continues at coordinate 5,868 of JAAAKQ030252668.1, read as the reverse complement.
GGGAAGTTTTTTTTTTTTTTTTTGTTTTCGTAGATAAAGGAAAAAGCTCTACCAGCCACCACCCGTCCGCACAGGTGGTAGTGTCTGGCTCTCACCGACTAAAAACCGTCCACACCCCGAGACCGGATCCGCAATTAAGTATAACTCAGTCTCGGGGGGATTCAAACGTGGACTCACATCTTCATCTTGTACACCACTGTTGCCAACTTAGCATCTCACCTCACCTGTAAGAAACAGGAACAGAACCCACTCTTTCTCATTCTGCAATCACACGCCTAGAGGTACGGGAGTCCCCGCGTGTCTTCATCGCCATCCATCCTCACGGCGAGAACGCATGGTGTCCGTCGCAGCACGAATACCCTCGACCCTATACCCTACCGTGGAGGGAAGGAATCCCCGTGTCTCATCAGTGCACCCTATCTCCAAACACGGGAAACAAAGTGCAGCTCCACAGAGGGTTATCCCCCTCATGACTAATCGTCATCCCTCAGGCTCGTCTTGCCCTATCATCCAGGTCCTTTGTCGTTAATATCTCCTGTACCAGCGATTTGATGCTATCCCAGTTTCTCTGTGACACAAGCATGTAATCGATCAAAATCTACGGCACTAGATTAGTAACACTATACTTAATTCTATACCGCGTCCACCGTGCACATTGAAAGATCGTGTCTGACACTGCATCACATTAATTGCAACTGGGAACTGCTCGCTTACCAAACCGATGAAGATAGTGGTTAAACGTCCCATGAGCCGGCAGCAGTTGCGTGACTAAGAGGTCCACCTTTCCATGTCTCCTCTGCAACCACATCCTAAGATTTCGAATCAGCCTCTTCGTCCAAGCGGCTTTGCCCGGCTGATTCCAGACCACATCCAACCTTCCAGCATTTGATGATAAACATCAGCAGCACTCAACCCATTCCACCTTGACGTGCGCTCCTCGATCGTGAGTGCTATCGGAGCACAGCCAGATACAACACAAAGCGCTTCATAGGAGACCGTTCAAAAATAAGATGACGTCACACCAATAAGCAGTCGCCTACGAACGCATATCAATCGTGCAAGGTGCACGAATAGAACTAAAACAAAGCTGAACTTGTAGAAAAATTTAAATATCTCTGAGAGATCATTACTTGTAATTGTAACAAAAAAGAAAATTGGACTGAAAGACGTAATAAATTACTTAAAGTGCAACTAGTAGGGAGTGAACCTTTGCTTAAAATCGAACGTAGGATTGTTATAACCTGCATAATCAAAAAATATAAACAACACGAAAATCAGCACAGATTATTGCCTAATAAATTTCTGTACGAAAATATGGAATCCTTAATCGATACTATGAAAAAGAAGCGGATTTCTCTCTGTGCACACTTGTTATAAGATCACCACAGGATAGGATTACTAAGAAAATTATCCATAAATTTTGGTCTTTAAAAAGTCCACGGATATGGATCAAAGAAATTAAAGAAGACATGCAAGAATTAAATTTGACTTACGAAGATTTATTTGATAAATCCGATAAATTAAAATTTGTAATTAATGATCCGAACACTAACTTTAAAGAAAGAACTTTTAATTATACAAAAAGGGTCCATTAAGAAAAGGATCGTAAAGCAAGGTCATTAAGAATGACTAAATATTGAAAGAAAGTTAAAGCTAAAAACTTAAAGGCAAAAGATCGGCCAATAAAGACTTGTATTCTGAAGAAAATGGTCCTTTGCGGCCTTAAAAGTAAATAATAGTAATAATATATAGATATATATGAAAGTAAAAAGTATTTAAAATTTCATATTCCCATATAACAGCTAATAGTAATAAATTTTGATATTCTCTAGTTAAGGATATGACAAAAAAAAACGCTTTTCAATTTCCAAATTTTCTGTTTTCCGTTGAATATCATAAAAAACTACCTGAGATACCATTCTAGTACCTCATGTCGATTTCTCATGTCAAAAATTCGATTTCTCATGTCAAAAAAACATAAGAAAAATCACGTTTGCCCTTTATATAACAACTTAAAACGTTCAGTATAATCTCAAATGACCTGGGAAACTGAAATCCGGGCAAAATTTTCGGTATTCATGACTCAACATAACAAAGCATTTTCGGATATATATATATATAGATACATATATATTTAACTTTTTTTTTTTCTTTTTTACGTTATGGTTTCTTAGGACCGCATTGAACTCTTTGCGCAGTAGATTTCTTCCGTCTGTTTTCCGAGTACAACTTCATTTCGTCTCATTTAACTTGCTTTTGTTCATCAGTCCATAATCTCCCCGTTCTTGTCTTCTCTGTAAGTTTCCGGAAAACATGTTAATTAATTTTATCCCTAAACGCAGTTCTGTTACACTCAACACCTTCAAGTAGTTGTAATTCGTTGAGATCCTTCTTAACTTCAACAACCCAATTTGTAGCCGCTTTCAAATCTGTTACGAAACTAAAGATGCTCTTCGTCAACCTCTAATCCTTCATCCTGAGTATATGACCGTAGAATTCCACCCTACGTTTTCTCATCGTCGACGTCAGCGGTTCATTGTTCTCTTTAAAAAGCTCCTCGTTATTTCTTAGTCTGAAAGATCCATATTCTACTTTTCTTGGTCCCAATATTTTCCTCAAGATTCTTCTTTCACGTATTTCCATTTACTTCAGTTCATTCTTTTTTCTGAGTATTAAACTCATTCCTGAGTTTAATACTCATGAATGAGTTTGGAGTATTATTAAAAATTATTGTAAGAAAATTGAATTAATAATAGTAAAAAATAAAATATAAAGAAACCCCTTAAAATAAATACATATATATATATATATATATTGATATAAAATGGAATAGGTATAATAAAGGGAATAATAAAAGTAAAACGAGTAAGGAAAAATTTGCAACAATCGAAATGAGCAATAACATAACCATCATCCCTTTTTTTGTAGTGGCTACAAATATGAACCCAAACTACGTCACTTTGGTCCAGAAAAATGTCTTTTACAATAAGCTTTTATACTGCCTTTATAAATAGTTCAACGTTATTATAATAATAATAATAGTAATAATAATAATAATAAAACTTGATGGTTAGGTCAGGTTAGACGAGGTTAGGCATATTGCAACAGTGAAGAAAACTTTACCGTATTGGAATTGCGAATAGGGATGGTGTTGAAGATGAAAAGGGCCAGTTTAAATGAGGGATACTGTTCAACCTCACGTCAATTTATAATCTATCGGACAACCAATCTCTTACACGGTATTCTATATACATAAAAGTATATTTATCACCCGTTTTCTTTCTTTCTCTTTTCTCCTTTTTTTATTGATGACAACCGAAAATTTCTTTTCTTTTTTTTTTTTTTTTGGTTTAATATCATTGTTACCAAATTTACAGATTGGAAAAAATACCTAATATTAAAAAAAAAAAAAAAAAATACCTTTTTTTTAACAAATTTATTATATTTATAAAATATATAGAACATAAAATTATAAAAATAAAAATCCATGCTAAATTTTCAAATATTTGTAATATAAAAAAATTGTTTGTATGTTTATAAAGCTTACCAACTGCTGATAAAAAAAAAATTTTTGCTAGTTATATTATGAATTATAAATTTTGTACTTAATAACAAGCGATTCTCAACCACCTCAGCCATACCACCGCAAAAATTAAAAAAAAAAATGATGTGTACACCACATGACTTCCTTGTACGCCTATTAAATTACAGATACACATTTCTGGCTGAACTACATTTAAACTTATTTCGTTTAAAAGTAAGATACGATCCCCCAAATCTTTAATAAAGCGGACAGTTACACAATATATATATATATTTTTTTGTCTTCACTCATTTCACTGAAGTCGGGGTTTGAGGCAAGCGTGTTAAATGATCCGAACCGGTGGGCTGACCTGTCTTGCCAGATATACTGTCGGTTGACGGGATGGCCCACCATATTGAACAATCCCCGGGCGGTACTATGCTTCATTGTAGGTCCGGCCCGGGGGTAGCCCATCGGGCTGGTCTAGTGGTTAACACGACATCGCAAATCAGATGATTTCGAAGTTGAGAGTTCTAAGGTTCAAATCGTAGTAAAAGTAGTTATTTTTATACAGATTTGAATACTAGATCATGGGTACCGGTGTTCTTTGGTGGTTGGGTTTTAATTAACCACATTTCTCAGCAGTGGTCGGCCTGAGATTGTAAAAGATAACACTTCATTCACATTAATACATATTATCCTCATTCAAAAGTAATACCTTAGGGTAGTTCCGGAGGCTAAACAGAAAAAGAGAGAGGTCCAGTCCGGGGGTGGAGAAAAAAAATCAATATATTTAAATAAAGTTAAAGAAAGAAAATGAAGTCGGATTGTCGCCGATGTGCTTTCCCCTTATAAGATCCAAATATTTCATTAATTAAACTTTTATTGAGCTATAACTCTTGAACCAATGAAAACGATTGTCACTGATGATATATCGTTAAAAAGCTCTCAATAAGGACTTATTACTTCCTTACAAGGAAGTAATAAATGAAAAAACACAATCTTTTACTTTAACGAAGAATAAAGGAAGACACAACTGAATAAAGAGGGAAGTATGATCATGGGAAAAATGGGGTATCGGTTCTTTAATTATAAATTTTTACGTTTTATGTTACAACTAATTCATTTACAGAAAAAAACATATGAATACTCGTATATAAATGTACGTTCATGTATAAAAGATACATATGAATGTATAAAAGTACATGTGTGTCGCATTTTTATTTTCGTTATATCTCAGGGTTGATCAAACAAATTTTCTTCAAATTTTTATCAAATATTTTTATATATGTGGCATTTTTTTTTTTTTTTGAAAATTTGTAAATTCGTTAGAGGTATAAGAAAAAACTATTTCGTTTTTATTCTGAGATATTCTAGAAAAAACTTCTTTTTTTTTTTAAATATATCTATTACCGACAATGCATACAAAAATTAACCCAAAAAGATTTTTCTTCAAAAATCAATCCCCCCTTCTTAAAATTGAAAATATATATTTTTTTGCTCTATGTTCCTTCAATCTAAATATGTTTCAAAGATTTTTTATAAACTTTTTACTTCATATATAAAGTTAATAAAAAAAGTGTAAATTTTTTTTTGACGTGACAACATCTAATAAATCGGTAAGAGCTGAGAGGCATTTACCGAAATTCGATAACGTATCCGTTACCCGAAGCCGTAACGCGGGCTTCGGACGGCTTCGTGCATGTTCGGGCCTCTGTTGATTGGAGTGCGCTCGAACGCATTAGTTTTTCAAGTGTAGAATGTTTTTAAAAATATTATATAGCTCATTTTTATTTTTAAAATCAAATTTTACTTATGTTTTCTGCCCATTATATATACAATTAGGTTTATGTACGTAATTAAGATAATTATTAAGCAGTTAACAGTTATATTTGTTATGCAACTGATTCAATTGAAATAAAAATTAATTTTTTGAAATATTTATTAAATTCCTTGTTTTTCAGTTCTTATTGGAGAAATGGTTTTTTTTTTTTTTTTTTTTTTTAAATAGATTTGATGTTAATAATAATAGAGAAATATAAAATAATTAAATATAAAACATTTTATATATATATACGAGGGTGGTCTGAAAAGTTTCCGATTTCAACATGAAGATAGCAGCACTCATCGGTGGCAGCACTAGAATTTCGTTGTTCATCTGTTGACAGTTACTCACCAAAGTTTCAGCCATTTTGGACGCGCAGTTGTTATGTAGTCGTCGTTTGAGTGAGTTGATGCGAGTATTTTTATGAAAATGGACAAAATCGGGTATCGAGCTGTCATTAAATATTTGTTTTTGAAAGGCAATACGCCTACGCAAATCAAAGATGAGTTGCATTCTGTAT
>JAAAKQ030252657.1:0-10900 GCA_010016005.3 Zanna intricata | reverse complement strand
TGTTTTCATTTCATTTTCCCCCTTCAGCCGCACTTTTTGTTACAGTCTCTGTAACAAAAAAACTAGACGTGGTACGGAGTTTTCATTGTCATTTTTGGATTAAGAATTAAAAATTACATAGGAATAAGTATAAGTAATTCATGTTACAGAAAAAAAATTTTTTTTGTAGACCAGTGTCATTATTTCTGAACATCTAGGGAAAAGAATTTTAAGGACCACATAAGATTTAACAATTTCAAGATGAAACAGCACAATGAAAGGATTTTTAAAAAATGCTAACTGCTGTGATCATTACCCAGTACAGACAGCCAGCATTTTTAATTTTGGTGATCTATGGGAACCAGTTTATTGAAGATGGTTTTGGCATTTACATGCCCAAAAAGCTCTTTGTACATCAACAATCATTTTTGGCCTAAAAGTTCAGGTTAAAGTATTGAAATAAATTTAGAATCTGTCATAAGTTTTTAGATCAGTATGTGGGGAAAAAGGGAGCTCAATTTTGTTATGTGCTGAGGATCTCTGATCAGTCCCACAGATTTTAAACATATTGCATCACTTATAAATGAATAACTAATTATTCAGTTCTAGTATGATTTGGAAAGATCTTTACATCCCTCAAAGAAAAAAATCTAAGCAAAACTTAGTTAAAGGATGGGTTTTCCAGTATTTCTTCAGAAACCCATTGTTAAGCTAATTCCATATTTAGATTCTGGGTGAGTATAGTTTTTGTCAGAAAGTCAGCCCTCAAGAACTGAGTGTCCACATATACCCACCTTAACTAAGTTATTGATTGATAAGACCTAACAACATTCTTAGTCCAGCAACAAATTATACTGGCCTGAGTTAAGTACCTTAAGTGCTATTAGTCTAGATCCAGACGTTTCAGTCATGAATTTCATAGACTACAGTACATTTGAGACTCAAACTACAACTAGCCTTGAACAACTTCATAAATCTCAATTTGCTAGCCCGTTAAACAGAGAAATTTGTGTAAAATATCAGACTTTCTCATACCAATTTTTGTCAATTGCTCACTCTTTATGATTTAAGGGTTTTAAAAAAAATGAACTTAATCAACTATGTGTTCAGAATTCCTTTCAAAATAGAGTTTAATGATAGAGTTACTTAATTTAATTACAGAATGACCATCATTAAACAAATGATAGTGGAAAAATATCTGATGAACAGGCTTATATTAATTCAATAAGGTATTTTTTTAACAACTGATATAATGTCAGAAAGACTAATGACATCTCAAGAGGGATAATTTCTAGACCAAAAACATTTATTAGAGTAGAAATTTAATAAAATGAAAAAAAATTAGAGACTGGTCATCACCATAGTCCTACGAGTTACTGCAAGTTCTAATCGTTGGTCATTTTTTTGTACAACTTAGTTTTCAACTATCCAGTATCAAGTGTAATTAAACTTACTTGAATGTTTATCACCAAATGATAATCCATCAGTATCTTAAACATTCCTACCTGTAGCAACAACTCGGTCTATGGACTTTTCTAAGACTATTTTCTATTAAGGTGTTGCAAGAAAAAACAACACCCAAGATATCTGTCAAATAACAGTTAGTCCTTTCTACAATCTAATTTAATTCCTAGATAATGGGAAGTTCATGTGGACATGATAGATTCAACTTGCAGGGAGCAGTTCTTGTTGATTAGACTCATGGTAAGCAGCCTCAATTTTAACTATTATTACAGTACTGTATCCACACAAGTTAATGAAGAAGAGTAAAGTACTCTCACAGATACACCTACCTTTAAGTAACAAAAGAGTTTCAGATGAAAGAATAATTTTTTTAAACCATTTGAGTAAATTTGTTGTATCAAGTAATATCTTAGATGAACAAACTTTGAGTACTAATTTTATCAAAAGATTGTGGCAGCAGAAAGATAAAATAATGTGTTTTGCTTTATTGTTAGTTTTATTTTCTTGTCATTCACTTAATATCTTCTTTTTTTTATTGTAAATTTATTACTAAGTTATTGCTCATTGGTTATAATTAACTTTTGCTTTCAGCTGTAAAGATGCAGGTAGATTTTTATTTATATTTTCACTTGTAGCCAATGATGATATAACATTATACAACCTTTCTCAATTGCATTTTCCTCATTGAGTTTTTGTGCACTGTAATGTATCATACTGTTCACTGACAATGAGGAATAAATACTAGTAATTCTTATTGAATATAATGTTTTAATCAATATTTGATATACATAGACAAGGCTTAAATAGTTGATATTTTTACATGACTGCCCAAATAGGAGTGTAATGTATTTAGGGTGTATGTATGTTTATTCTACCATAGCAGCTCAACAACCAAACCAATTTAGATGTATGACCCCACATTGAAACCTTACTGTCATAGGCTATATAAATATATATATGTAGTAGTGGAGATTTGTCGATTGATGTACAAACTATAATAAACTGAATTGGTCAGCTGTCAGCCTCTATCACAGTGGGTTTGAACTGAATAATTCAAATGAATAATATTACTAAAAATATAATTAAATTTACATCAAATAAATTTCTGTTTAATAATAATGGGCTTCCTGTGGAGACTGTGTGTGAGGCTAGAGTGGTGAAGTGACGCGAGCACCTTGTGTAACGCTAGACCAATCATCACCATCAACTGGTAAAAAACAGGGTTCCTCTGGGGCGCTGTTTTGGGAGGTGCAGTGGAGTGCTCTTATAATATCTCAGCAAACAATTGGCCGATTTTCAAAATTCAAACAGGATTAGGTTGAAGGTTAACTTTTGCATGCATCAAGTATAATTTCAATCTAACAGATCACAGTTTTTCAGAAATGTTGTTATATCTTTGCAACCGATGTTTGGATTTTCAAAATTCAAATGGGGCATTTGCTAGTATAACACAACATCATTATGGAACCAACCAAAACAAAAATTAAACTGATATATTAAACTAAAAAATTTAGTGACTTGTGCTATGCCATGACCAGCTTGAGCACCCACAAACTGACTTTGTAGAGTCTGATGACTACTATTAGAGGTAATGCTGTCGGCATTGGACTGAAGATCAAGCCCACTATTGTCAAATTTAATGCTGTAGGGAAACAGGGCAAAATGGAATAGCATATGCTGTCACTAATATTGTGCTGGGCTGTAACGTGTATAAACTACAAGAGACTACCATAGATAGACCTGTTGTAGGTCTAAGCAATCACATCTTTGCCAAGGCCCAGAGCTATGTAGTACTGAGTCATGTGAGAAAACTGGAGAGTTTACCTTAGCTATTAGTTGTTTGGATCCCCTCAAAAAATTGCTGTTTGATCCACTTGATAAAAAGTTTCTCAAGGATCAATAAAAAGTATTAAATAATAAAAACAATTGCAAAAATTGAAAAACAGGACTGCCAAAAACAAAAAAAAATTATATATATATACACACACATATATATAAATGAACTAAAAAAAATTGACAATAAATAAAATTAAAAAAAAAACGTATGAAAATAAAGGGCTAAACATCGTTATTATGCACTATTTAATTAAATAAAATAATGGTTGATCATTAAAACTTTCAGACAGTTTTCAGTTAGGTCCCATTAATGTTGCTCTCTTAGTGTAAAAATGAGGTAACGGGGGCTAAAAAAAGGTTGAATAAATTTATGAAGAAGTTCTGTAACAGCTGAAGAAATGCAACATCAAGTAACCACTGAAAATATAAGATTTAAATAGTTTTATCTGAGTTTGCTAGCCATTTACAAGCATATGACTTTTAGACTTAGTAATCTGTTTTTTTTTTTTCTTAAAAAAAGAGATCCCAGATTTTCTGTTTTGTAAATTAATATTATTTTAGATTATTGTAAAAAAAAATGGTGAGATAAAATAGATAACTAAGAGGTATTAATAAGGGTGAAATTCATTTTATCCTATAAAATAGATAAGTTGCTCCATTACTGGATAAAGATGTTCTAATAGAGTTCTACCTTGAAGGACTAACACATTCAGTGTGACATGGGAAAACAAATGTATTTCCTAAGCCTGAGTTGTATGTCCATAAAAAACTTGTATGACTTGTTAATGTATTAAAAATGTCATGAACTACTTTTTTTCAGAGTTTACCAACCCATCATATTATAACTTATGTATTAGCTTTTTAGTTATTAGTTTTTTGAACCAAAATATCTACAGTAAAACCTTGATTATTGGAACTGCTACTGCTACATTCATAACACCAACCTACAGTGGTATCAGATTCTAAACAATCCTTTGTTGCTCTATATTTAACAAGGAGAGCAATAAAATATTAGTATTTTCTTATTTTTAAAAATACTGTACATTACAGTATGGTTACAGATACAATTTAGGGCAACGCACGAGCAGAACTATTGCCGCCACGATGACATGCGCGCCACACCCCAGTAAATGTCATCCAACCTACTTTTATGCCTATCACTGTAATCCCCTTCCCATTTTACTGCGCATCTATTTGTTTACGCTAAGTTAACTTGTAAGACGGTTATACTGTACAGCAGTAACATCTTGTCAGTAATACGGTATTGATGGCATACTGTATACTGTACACATACTTTATGTAATTGTTCTTGTGTTCAATTTAGTAACGATCGTGATTCAGTAGTGTAGGCATTTAAAGTTATTTTTTATTTAATATTTTACATTAGTTAACTATTTTTTGTTTACACTTGTGTGATTAAAAAAAAGGTTTATTACGAACCATATTCGTGACTATATTTCAGTGTGTTCATTTGGTATTTTTATTTAAAATGAGTGAAACAAAGAGAAGGCATGTTGTCCTTACTTTAGCAGAAAAATACAGAATTATTGAAAGCCTAGATCGTGGGGCGTCGTCTAAAAGTATAATGACTGAATACGGGATAGGAAAGAGCACAATTTCAGGTATAAAATCTAATAGGGAAAAAATAGAAGCTATTTTCCTGAAAATGGATTTGAAAAATAAAAAAAAAAACTCTCGAAACCTGTAAAACATTAAAAAGCACCAGGAATGTGAACCTTGAAAACGCTGTTTGTAAGTGGTATTTACAGCATAGATCTGCAGGCATTCCCATTCGGGGTACTGAACTAAAACTTGCTGTTGAGAGGCTTGCTAGACACTTATCAGTAAAAAATTTTAAAGCAAGTGAGGGATGGCTGTGGTGTTTTTGGAATCGCCACGGTATAAGCAATGTTAATTTGCAAGGTGAATCCTTGAGCACAGATAAAGAAAGTGTAGCTCTATTTTGGGAAAAACTGCATCAAATAATAATTTAAGGAAGGGTACAGTGAATCACAAATATATAATGGCGATGAGACAGGCTTATTCTGGAAGTCCCTTCCTGCAAACACTCAGGCCTTTAAAAATGAAAAACGCACACCTGGTCGTAAAAAATCAAAGCAAAGGCTCTCTGCTCTTTTATGTGCGAATGCGTCAGGTCGCCACCAACTATTACCCGTGATCGTTGGAAAATCAGAGAAACCACGAAAACTAAAAGATCTTATTGTGGCGAATAAAATGCCCGTTCATTATTATGCATCAGTGAATGCATGGTTTACGCAAAGGATTTTTTGTCTTGGTTTCATGAAAAATTTATCCCAGATGTGTACAGGTTTCAAATAGAAGAACTGAAAATTGCTCAGGAAGATGTAAAAGCAATACTTTTATAAGATAATTGCCCAGCTCACCTGGACCCATTAGAAAGTCAAGACGGGAAAATTAAGTGCCTTTTCTTACCGCCTAATACAAGCTCTCTTATCCAGCCAATGGATCAAGGGGAGGCTACAAAATGAGCATACCAAAAGAAATACTTGGATGAGGTGTTGTTATTTTAGAGGAGGGTGGTGACGAAATTAACGACATCCATGGGGACCGAACACTGAAAAACATTGATTCTTATAATATAAGAAGTGCAGTTTATAACTTTTTAGATGCCTGGAAGTCAGTGAAAATTGGAATGCTTCAGAATGCCTGGAAAAAGCTGCTTGCTGATACAGAAACGGAGATAGATTTTCAACGACTAGAAGTGGAGGACTTTCATGGTATTTTAAAAGAAGCTAGAGAGAAAAATGTATCTGAAGATGATGTAACAGACTGGCTTGAGAGTGACGAAAGTGATCCCGGGATGCAAGTGCTTACTGAAAAGGAGATAGCAGATGAAGTGATAGCAAATCAGGAGACTGAGAAAAATTGCAATACCGAGAGCGATGAAAGTGATAAGAAAGACGATTTACCAAAACTGAAGAATGTAAGAAGCTGGGTTGATGACATTATGGATGTTATCGGGAAATCGAATGATAATTCATTTAATGAATTTTATTGTCACTTTAGAGCCTTTTGTTCTGTTGTCATCGAGAAACAAAGATAGGCAGTGAAGCAGAAAAATATTAGCGACTTCTTCCCGAAAATTCCAACTGTAAATAGAGCGCCAGTAGGTGGCCATGCATCTACGTCATCAGGAAGCGTACCAGTAGCTAATGATAAACACCACGGATGCGATGATGTAGAGATGGTGTTGCATCAAATGATGGATGACAGTGATTAGAAATAACTGTAGCAAGATGTAAAAGCTATCAATGAACTGTAGCGTAAATTTATATTTTTGATTTTTTTGTTAATATGCAAATTTCGGTACAATATCAAACTTTTAGGTTAGTTTTTAAAGTAGTAAATTCACGTGCGTTAAGTGATTATTTCTGATTTTTTATTAGTTATTATAAATTACATTTACGTAGTAATTGCGTGTCATTATTTCTTATTTGCAAGTACTCTTTGGCATTTATTATGGTAAGTACAAAATAATGAACATGTTAAATTCTATTTAATTCTTGTACTCCAAAGACTTCCGTATATTAGTCGTACCTGGTATTATAGTACAGAGTAATGCATAGTCGATATTTTTAGGTACTGTTGGTAACACCTCCGTAACTCTCAAAAACCGGAACAGCTTTTGTCCAAGATATAACTATTACCTATATGTTATTTTAGAGGATTTAAAAAAACCCTTGATTATCAGAACTTTTCTGTATCCGAACCGGTTTCCCCCACAATTAGTTCCGATAATCAAGGTTTTACTGTATTAATAAAATAATAAATTTGGCAAAATGAAAAAAATTATTACTATTACTATACTTCTCTTCTGTCTATTTCATATACAGTATGATTGCTTTCCATTTAATAATTATTTTTTAGGGCACTGAATGATCAGCATAGTCAAAATAATAATTTATGTCATTTTAATATTTTTTTACATAAAAGGAACAAAAATAAAGTTTGAATTATCACAAGAAGTATCGAAACCATAAGAACAAAATGAGCACTTTAAAAAAATAAGTTCAAATTGTCGGAGTGAGGTATTCATGGACTGCTCTAACAATAGCATTGAAAAACTTTTTCTAAGTTACAGCACAACATAAATAACCCAAGTCAGCTGCTTGGGCTCAAATAACAGCAATATAAAATATTATAGACGTTTGATGCATCAACATGTCATCAATTCCTTGGCAGAGTTTTCAATATGATGTGTTGAGTTGTTAATGTTTAACATGTTAATACCTCAAAATATTTTTTTTTTATGCAGATCAAAAGTACATCAATAAATGAGCACACATAAAAAATTAAACATATATGTAATATTTTGCACAGAACAACAATCAGAAATCTTACATTTCATAAAATTCATTTAACAAGATTTACTTTTTAAATAACAAATTATAACGAATCCAAAGCGATATTGAAAAAACACAAATATTTTAAATATTCCACAATAAACATTGAAAAAAGTACACTTCGATTAACTTACTAGCAATCTTTCTTTAAAGAAACACACTTTGATTAACTCGCTAGCAATCTCTTTAAAGAAACACACTTCAATTAACTTACTAGCATTCTTTTCTTTTATGAAACATTTCCATTTTGAAGTATCCACAATCTAACATCCAGTTCATAATATGTTTACTGTCATTTATATGCTTAGTCACCATTAGTTACTCTTCTTCTTGTGATTTAATTTCCTAAAACAAAAATAAATAATTACATTTACAATAACAATATCATTTACTTGAAATTATAACCATAATGTTTAACACTTGGAAGTTATAAATAACCACAACACACTGTTGTCATATGTCTGCAGACGTCCTGACATTTTATATCTGATACATTGTGCTTTCAAAGTAGACAAGTGAAAAAAAAAAGGAAATGGCATATGATCCTCAGGCAATTAGAGATGTTTTTAACAGTTGCAACATACTCATTGTGAACTAATAGAGAAATCAAGTCAGTATAACAGAGAAAAAACCTGTATTAACAGCTTCTTACAGTTTTATTAAGAGCTCTTTATAGTTCCCAAACCCTTGAAATAGGAATTAATAAAATAACATGCTGCAGGCAATGTTAAGTTAATTAGTTTGTTAATTTAATCAGACATCCATCACTGTTGATGTCATTTACAGAATAAAATGTAATCTTAAGGAATTTTTTTTAAACAAAAGAAATTTCTAATGATAAAACATTGATTTTTGCGAATTTAGTACATTAATTGATAGCCTAAGTTACAACATAAAACCAAATAAGTGTACTAAATTTAAATTGTTTACTAATTTACTTTCATCAGAATGATAAAAGTAGTAACAAAAATTTTACAAAAGAGGCACAGTAGTAGACTTCCATAAAAAATTACATTATGAAATGAAGCGATCTACATGTTACAACTGTAAAGAAATTACTGGAAATAAAAAAGACTACACCAGCTTCAAGACACCACAATGTTTAATTTACTATGTGCAAAACAATTTTGTCTGGCAAAAAAATGCAACTCGTATAATTTACAAATTATTAGTTAGAATTACTTGCAAAACAATGTTTTTTAAAATGTTAATTTTTATGATGTTTATATTTTAATTTTCAATTTTATTTAATAAAATGTTGAATGCAATTTTTACATTTTTTATTTGCTATGTTAATGTGAACCACCGACTAACTAATAAACATGGAAATACTTTTACAAACAGTGTTTTATTAAGACAATAGTAACAATAAAGAAGCACATATTTGTATTAATTAGCAAAAATGAACTCTTTTGTTGTAACTGTAACATAGTTCATAATATATGTAGCTGTAAACCTACAGTCTGGCCTGATAGTTAATTCATCATATTCATTTATTTGCAAAATGTATCTTTATGATAAACATGTTACACATCACAGATTATCATTAACTAGAATTGTAAAACATTATTTACAGTCCTCACACACTGATAAATTGATACACATACTGATACCTCTAAACACCAGACTTTTTTTAGCCCCCAATAAGGTATACTGTTTGGACATTTCACCATATCTTTATCAAACCTTTTTAAAATTTTACTTTAATTGTTATCAGAATTTGAAATTTTGGACTAGGACAATGAATCAGCAAATGTAAAAAACATAAATAATAAATTAATAACCAAAAACAGAAATTAAAAAAATTAACAGACAATATAACCATAATGAAAATATAATTTTTGTTTTTATTCATGATGGTGGGTGATAAAAATTTTATTTCCACTATCAACATTTTAGTCAACAAACCACCAAACAAAATTTCCTCAATACAGAAATTTAAAAACTTACATCACAAAGCTTTCAGCTAATCTTCTGGGCAACTTCAGTGACGGTGCTAATGTCAGAAGTTGATAGTGGTTTTGAATTAACCAGACACTGATAGTTAGATAAAATGCAAAAGTAAATAAGTGCGATGAGGTCGAAAAGTATGTTAGATTTGAATCATGCCTATTTTCTTCACATCTCCATCATGAAAAGTAACCGACATACACACACTTTCAAAATTTACAGAAACAAAATAATGACACACACAAATAAACCGTCTGGTTTTAAAAGAATGATCCACAGATTATTCAACACACCTATGTCATATGCATATGAACATACATGTAATAATGAACAAAATTAGGTATCTAGCACACACAACTGATATAACATCACACTCATATAACATGCACCCTTAATAAAATAAAGAATACATCACAAAAATATACACAAAAAGATTCTAAGAAAATAGCTCACAAACATAACAAAATCTAATACAATATGGCATTAGCACAAAAAAAAAATTATAACAAACAAATTACCCCTGATATAAATAAACTAAACTGCTTGGACTGCACAATCACACTGGATTTAACATTGGTCAAATGGGACTTATTTTCAAACAAAGGTACAATGAACATATAAAATCCCCTCATAGCAACATACAAGCACCATCTAAGAGATGTAAATTTCAACACTAACGATCTTGATATTCTACACATATACACAAGAAAGGATCACATATTAACCCTTTGCCCACCAAAACAACTTTTCTAAATTGTCCCCTCAGCTCTTATGGCCTGCAATGCATCCATTCCGTCATTCTAATGACAGCCGTGATTAAAACATAACTGATGACAGCTCTGATTAAAAATGACATAACTTGTCCTGTAAACTCTCCAGCTTTGCAGGCTAAAGTAATTTTCACTGAATACTCACATGACCTGCATTACAGGCCATGTACCTACGCATTTTATTTCTTTTGTACTAAATAATTTATGTGTTTATACACAACGCAATATATTGACCCTCTTTAGAACTAACACAGCCATAAATCTTATGCTGTGTTGTAAATAGAATTTTATTTACGTTAAAAATGTCACGTTAGTGTGATGAAATAAATCATCATAATTTTATAGTGTGATGAAATAAATCAGTTTTTTACACCATTTTTGTCATGAAAACATTAGTTAGGATAAACATCAACCCACCGGGTTGGTCTAGTGGTTAACACGACATCACAAATCAGCTGATTTCAAAGTCGAGAGTTCTAAGGTTCAAATCCTAGTAAAGATAAAAAATTTTATACG
>JAAAKQ030252645.1:8028-21469 GCA_010016005.3 Zanna intricata | reverse complement strand
CACACACACAAAGTAACACCATTATTTCTGTGGACCCCACTAAATAATGTTTACATAGAATATTTATATGGAGTTAGTTGTTAGACATAGTTATATGTAAAATTATTGTTGTTTGATATTCCACACATTTGTTTCAATTCATGAGTACTAAAATAAATAAGGGCTCATTTATCACAGTTTGGATCTGCCAACTATAAAATTTGTTGTGTAATTATTTAAGAATAATGCTGCTGTAAAATTTCACTGTTGAATCTGTGAAATTCATATGCTAATGTTTGAATGATAGTAAATTTAAGCAGTGGTTTCATTTACTTTTAGAAGAATTGTACATGTTTATGTTGTTTTGTCAGAAAATTTGTCCAAGTATTAACAATTCAAAAGCGAATTTATCACTTTTTAATTAGCTTTTGTTTTATATATTTCTTAAAGAATTATTTATTTATTTAAACTAATCCACTTAAAAAATTAGTTTTTATTACCTTTTCATTGTTACATGTATATAAAATTTATATATAAATTTATTATATATATATAAAATTTATTATTTTTTATGGCCGCGTAGGATCATTTTAGTCAGTCCATTTTCTAAGTTTCTTTGATGGGGACTGTTTGGGCCTTGCAGTCCTCCCAGTTTTCATACTTTCTGATCTTTGTGTCCCTTCTAGTGTTGAAAATGTGTGTATTGTGAGTTTTTTCTTGCGAGTGTGAAGTGAGTGTTTTTGTTCTTGATTTTCTTGTTTAATTTATCTTATCCGTATTGTCTTCTGGTGTAAGGCCAATTTCCTTAATTTCTTATTTCTCTAATCCATCTGCATCCTGTTTTGGTGTTTTTTGACTGAAGATAGTACTGTACTAGCTGTTTTAAAAAGTTTTGAATATTGTATCCTCATGATATATAAAATCCTAGTCTCCTCGTACGCATGTTATCAGTGGGTTCTAACTGTTGTACATGACTTTGTTGTGCATAATCCACCACTGCCTGTTCCTGTTACTTTTTATTGAGCAAGTTCCTGTGATTCTTCTTTCAATTTTTTTCTATTTGTCTTTGATTGTTCATTCAGGTGGAAGAGTGTTTCTGCTGCTTAAGTGGCTTATGGTTTTATAACTGTACTGTAGTGTCTTATTTTTGCGTTTATTGATAGGCATTTTTTATTGTAAGTTTACCAGGTTAAATTTGGAGTAATAATAAAAAGTTTGAGTAGTAATAAAAAAAAACATTAAGTAATGTGTTTAATAAGTGAGGGCTATCTAAAAATAAAAAGTGGTCCTTTATTAAGATACATTTTACCAAATTCCTACAAACCTACTATCTAATAATCCATTACTTTTATTATTTTTTTTTCATTATTGGAACCCATCCTGTTATTCTTATTTAGAATATTGTGAGTTTTTGCAGTATATATACTTTTTTATTTTATCAATTGAAAATTTTCCAGGATAAATTTCATTCTTGAAAACAAAATTAATCTTTATATTATTAATTTGAATTTTTTATTTGAATAGTATAAATTATTATTTATTTATTATTTTTTAAAATTTTTTTAAAAGCCTGTCAATATAATTTTAGTTAGAATCTATTATATAAATTATACTGTTGGTGTCTAAGAAAGGTTTAAACTGGTAGGGAGAAAAAATAACTGAATTAATGATTGTATTTGAGGTTAAAATTATTGGAGGAATTTTTTGAAGGTAGAGTAATGAAATTGGTGAGATGATAAGAAATGTTAAGTCTATTGTTGTTATATGGAAAAATTATTATGTGTCTATGTAGATTTCATCTATTTTTAAAAATTAAAGTTTTTTTATCTGTAGTTTTGTTGGTATTTCAAAACTTGTTTAAAAAATTTATTTATGGAACTTGTTTATTCATATAATATGGATATATTGAAATATTTATATTAGCTTGTTTTATTAGAGAGAATAAATAAATATACCTATCTATAAATAACACTCTTGTGAATGTACCTATAAAATGATAAGAGTAATGGGTAAACTAGTAGAATACATATATTTAGTCATTATATCTGATCATGTTAAAAGATGTATTTATTTCTTTTGTTATAGGAGATTTAACAACCCCACTACCAAGTGTAGTTGTTGCTCAGCATCAAGATAAAGTTATCTCAGGTAGATGGCATCCTACAGATTTCTCTTTCTTGAGCACCAGCGCTGATAAAACAGCAACTCTTTGGGCTCTGCCTCCTGTTTAAGTTTGTGTATTATAATTATTATGGATTTTTTTTTTTTTTTTTTTTCTAAATAGAAGCAGTCATCGCATGACCTTCTATCTGTGTACTGTCGGACTGATTTTTGATTTATTTTTCTTTTATTTTTGTACTCAAATTATTATTTTTATTTTTTATTTGAATAGTTTCAATTAAGAAATGACTTATTCTAATAATTTTTGAACAAGAAGAGTTATGTTTCTCGGTAGAGTTTAAAAGAAATTCTTGTCAATAAATAATATTAATATATTTGTAATTTATCTATATTTATATTATTGTAATTGGCAATAAAAGATCTAAAAAAAAAAATTAACCAAAATAATGATTTTAATTTTTTTTAATCATATTAACATAAGTAAATTACCCTTTTTGTTTTATACTTTTAATTTATTACTGTTGTTATAACATATGATTTTGCTTTAAAAACTAATTTAATAACGTATGTTAATTTAAAAAGTAATTATTTTTAACAGTTTTTGTTACTATGTATTTATTATTGTAATAGGGAGATACTATTTACGTTCTGATAATTTATATAGTATTCACACTTTATTTATAGATAAAGTAATATGTTTAATAAGCGAGGGCTATCTAAAAATAAAAAGTGGTCCTTTATTAGGATACATTTTACCAAATTAATCTCCTACAAATCTACTGTTAATAATCCATTACTTTTATTATTTTTTCCATTATTGGAACCCATCCTGATATTCTTATTTAAAATATTGTGAGTTTTTGCAATATATATATTTTTTTTTTATTTTATCAATTGAAAATTTTTCAGGATAAATTTCATGCTCGAAAACAAAAATAAGATTTCTTATTAGAAGCAACTTCATATAATAATTTTTGATTGTGTAGTAGGATTATGGTATTGTAATCAACGTTTTATTGTAATTGGGTTTTTTTAATTTTAAATATAACATAAATATGAAATTATAGTTATCTGGAGATAACATGATGATTTTGACTATAATGTGTCCAATTCTTTTAAATATAACGATATGTATTCTAGAGTTAGTAAAGAAACTGTATGCCAGCATAATTAATTACACACACATAAATGTGTATATGTAGTTTGTTAAAGACTTAAAATTATTATTTCTGATTATTCCCCTTTAGGAAAGCACTGTGAACTTAAGCCAATTATGGCCTTACTTTCTTCTTCTCTTTTCTTTTTTTCCTAAAACCTCTTCATGTATTCATTATGTTTCTTCTTTTTCTTTTCCATCCATTTTCTTCCTTTTGTTTCTCTATATTGCTCTTGTTCAATCTTCTTATTTCTAATTTCATCCTAAATTTCCTTATGCTCTTCATTTCTTCTTCGATTTGTACGCCCTGTAACTCCAAAATGGCTGTACTGATTTTTTCATGAAATAGATATCAGAATAATTCATCTCGGCATGTTTGAGTAATATAATTTATTGACTAGAAATAAATGATAGTAGATACCATTTATTCTTAAAATAATAATGTTTAGTTTTTTTTAGATTAATTTATAATGGCATTTATCCTTCATCAAATTTTTTTTATCAATTTTAATACATTTCATATAGATTATTTGTAAGAGTAAATTTACGAGATAATTTTAAAAGAGACATTATGATTTGTGTTGAAAGTAGTTACTTATATGATTTGAATGATTAATTTTATCTTGTGATTATTTAATTTTGAATGATTATCTTTTTATCATGTTTATCTTTGTCGAGATGTAACCTGAGAATCATCATTTCAAGAAAACCACACAATTAAAGTTAAATCATTAATAAAAATAGGAATAATTGTATTTATAATTTCAAAAACCATTTAAATTATTTAGACAGAACAAAACAAAATAAATTATAGGTATTTAAAATGATAGTGCAAATGAAATTTATTGGTGTATTAAGATTCAAGAAAATATATAGATAATACTTTATTCTTCATCATATGAATATTGTATAGAATTTTTTCATAATTATCAAAAATAAAATTTATAGTGAAAATAATTGAATAAGTATATTTTGCTAAACATATACTTGTTCCTGTCAGTTCTGTAATTATTATCACTAAGATATTTCAAGAATTTTAATTGAAAACTTTTTGTATAATTTTCAGTCAGTCAGACTTACAAAGTTTTCAATCATGCAATATTTTGCATTGCACAAGTTATTTAAAATTTTTTTTTTTTTTTAGTGTTGTACTACATAGACTAAAAACTACGTAATTGAGTTACTAAAATAAGTTTTTATTAAATATTCAGTAAAATATTGATTGTCCATGACTATTGAGAATTGGACTATTGAGAAAATGGAAGAAGGTTGCCTATTTTCATTCTATTATAAAATTATTTGTTCTGCGTTTAGTGCAAGAGTTATCCATTGTAATAGCTGTTAACTAATGCTGTGTATGTAAAATTGTGTTACTATATTAAGTTACAGGATTCAACACGCTTATAATATATTTGGCTTATGGAATAAACATTCAAACTGTGATTTCTCCTTTAGATGCAACTTTTCAGGAAATTGAAAACTGATAAATTACAAAAAAACAAAGATTAAATTTTTAAAATTTATCCTCCTACTATCCCAATGATTTTAATTTAAGATTTGCATACATAATTGTGATGTATGATATGCTAGTAATTTAAAAAATACATTTAAGATTTGGAATCAACATGTTTTGTTTGAATACTAAGGAGAAAGCATGTTTTGATTGTTTGAAAGATGGAGAAAGCAAATATTGGATAAAATAAATAATACTCTTTGATTACTAACTTTATTATATTTTACATATTTTCTTTGAAGTAAAAAAGCATGGGGCAAAACTGCATTACAGATTTATGCAAAAAAATTAATTTTAAGGTTAGATTGCTTGTCAGAGTTCACAAAATTAATTAAATTTTAAAACTAGTGTCTTCATCTAAACAATTGCAAACTTCTTCTTTCTTTTAATTGCAGGTTGATTTATTACAGATATTATTTTTATACCATTTGAAAATTTCATCAGGTTAATTTTGCCATTCTTCTCTGTACATTTGTTTTAAAAGTTTTTAACATGTTTTTCTTTTTTGCTAATATGGGATGACACAGATGATAATTGTTTTAAGACAACTTCTTTTTATATTGGCTGTTTTTAATCTCCTTTTTAAGCAGTTTTAGACCAATATTTTCACTAGTATCTTCTAATCTGCCATTTCTAATGCTTTAATCTTTACTACACCTTTATTTTTTATAAAATTATATGCTTTAGATCAGAAATGTTCGGTAAATTTAAAAAAATAAGCATTAAGTGATTTTATATCTAAAAATTCTAAGTCAATATCCACAACTTTTAACGGCTCATGATTTTTCTGCAAATTTCATTCTATCTTTCCTTTCATACCACTGTTGGATTTTTCTTAAGGATTTTTTCCACTTGTCCAAAAATACCATCCACAGGGAGAACACTGTGTCCTCTCATTGGGAAATATAATAATAGATTTTCAATGCTTGAATTTGATGAATACAAAAGATATATAAACATTTGAAGAGTTATGTTATTCTTGTTTTGAGAAATACAGTCATCACTTAAAAAATCTCTTAGTTTTCTTCTCTTGAAGATTAAGTTTATGTAAATGAGAATATAAAACGGATTAAATCTCAGTTCTTTCCTTTTCTCCTTTCTCTTCTGACCACATGTAGAAAGTTGGATTTTGCCCCCTAATCCATTATGAACAATTTATAGAAGTTTAATTGCCTCAAGTAATAAGCTTCTTAAATGTCTTTTTCTGGTAATTGTTGAATTTTTGCAAGTTGAAACATAAACTAATTGCTAATTTATGTTTCTTTATTATTAAAAAAATAAAATTGCATTTGCTTTTAGCTTATGGATTTGTTTTCAAATAATAACATTTATTGCTCTACAGAACCTGGAGGTAATTTTTTTAATCTTCTGATCCATAAAAGAACATGCACTACTCGCTCACAGAGGGAACTAAAGCCTGCATTGTACTTATTCACAAATATCCATCTGTACATTGTGAAATAAACTTTGTCACCATTTTCTTGAAGCTTAACATTTCATGAAGCTCTCTAATGCTTAACTCACAGTGCAAATATAGATGCTTTGATTTTCTATAACTACAGCTACTTTCTGAAGTTTTCAAGCTAGAGATGAACTCTCTTTTATTTTTTGTTGATACTTAAATGGATTGTTCTGTCCTCCTCCTTTTTCTTCAGTAGCTTCTCCAGCATATACCTTTTTGACAATATTGAACAATCTTGTACAACCTACTTTATTTATATCTAAAAAGTTATTTTTACAAACAGAAATCCTTCCACCAGTATCAGATTAAATAAAGTAAGAGCACAGAAAGCATGCTATATGCTCAGATTTTGATTTGTTTTTATTGGGTTCATTTGGGCTATGTCAAATTATATTTTTTGTAACAATTAATGACACAATAGAATCTTGTCACTGTTTGTCAGGAATTTTATAGAATCTTGACTCTAAATTTATTAACATCTCAAGGCCTAAATTTAAAACATGATAATTTTGTATTTTTCCAATGAAAAAAAAAATTGCAAAATTTGATTTTTTCACCCTCATCTGCTTTTGCCACCCTCATATAAAAATGCATTTCAACATATAATGGACCATTTTCCTTTGGTTCCACTTTAACTGCATATGGATAAAAATCATTCATGGTGATATTAAAGCAGCTAACATGATGTTAGGATTAATGTAGGGTACTGAGAACACAGTTTATGATACTTTGGTTTAGCTACAAAACACCCAACATCAACTAAATTGTTTTTTTGTTTCTGTAATTTCTTTTTTCATTTAATAGTTTTGATGTTTCTTTATAAATTTTAAATGAAAATTATACTACATTAGTTTACATTAATTATCATACAAATTGTTTTAAAACAAGTTTAACAACTTTTAAATGATGATACGTAAATTGAAGTAATGAATTAATTTGCTTCAAAGTTTAAAGTTAACCTAGAAATCGAAATATTCTGAGCACTGTTCAAAAAAAATTTAATTTTCTATTTATAAATTAATGTTTAATGTATATTTTATACCATAAATGTTTTAATGGGTGCTATTTTAATTCACGTCTGTGGATGTTGTTATAATTCTTATATTTTACAATCTTATACATATATATCATTATAATTATCTGCTGAATTGCAGTGCCTTCATTATTATGTTATTTTTAAAAATTTTTCTCTTGTACAGATTTACAAATTGGTATTATAAAAATTTCTCTGTGATGTTTCAAAAATAGAATGATGTATAATCATGTGTATTGTTAAGTAAAAAAAAATGTTTTTGGTGGTTATATGAGAAGAATATATATTTATTCAGAAATCTTTTTTTATGTTTTAATGTGTTATGTGCGACTAAACAATCATGATTGTTGTGTTATTTTTTATGAAAAAAAAAGCTACACTTAAATTTACAGAAGTTTGTTTTCTTATCTGTGGAAAGACAAATTTTTCATAAATACTACTTTCAATAAAAGGGCAATAAAACAAAAAAAAAACAAAAAATCTTAATATTAATAATTATGAAGGAGTTTTTTATACAGCCCATGTCTATTTCATTATTATTGTATTTTCCACATTTTAAGGAAAAAAAAATTAAGATATTACTACTCTTATTATTTTGTTATTTTATTTCGATTGTTATATTTCAGAGGCATACTATGGTAAATATTATTTTTTAATATTTTAAAAGATTATTAACAAAATAGAAGTTATAAGTAATATCATAATATTCAGACAAATAATATTCACTTAGGTAGTTATAGTTTATTTATGACATCAATAAGAAATTTTTTTTTGTCCTAATATATTTTTATCATTTGTTGCTAAGTATTTTGATTTTCTTAAAGATTATGTTAACATATAGTTAATAATAATCATTATTATTATTATTATAAATTTAAAAATTATATATTTTGTGTTCTATAGGTATTATGAAAGTAAGTATACATGTATAAACTACCCTTCTGTACACTTTCCATTGGGAAGAAATGTTTCATGTGTTCACTGGTGTCTCTGTTTAACATGTAATTCACAATATTGAATTTGTCATGAAATGTAAAAACATTAAAATATGAATAAATATAATTTATCAATTACTGTATCTAAGAAATATAATGGGAAGTAATAATTTCAAATTATTATGTTTTTTCAAGTAAATTATTTATAAACAGGTATTTAAGGTGTATAAAAACAGAATGAGTGCAAAGAAGAATACAAGCTCGATAATTTAAGCGCCTCCCATTAAGCCTGACTTAATGGGATTATATTTGGTTCTGATCAGCAGATACCTAGACGATAGCTATATAATATTATTGGGACAATATAAGAGTTGCTTATATTGTCCCAATATTGTTTATAGGTATTCTTTTAATGTCAGTAGAGTTTTTACTGGAAAATTTTATAGACATATGAAGTAAGACTTAGAATTAATATATTCTCCCTTTAGTTTAATTCGGCAAAAAGTACAGCTAAGGAACAAATACCAAAACATGAGTTTTCAAAAAATTTAAATCTTCCACTATTCAGTGAAGTTTTATGCTTTGGTAAAAAATTCACTTTTAAATTTAATTGTTTATAGCACTAGCACTTACAAGGGAGCGGCGCTATATTTTTTATATATCGTGATGGTGCTATTTATAATTTATATTTTCATTCTTTATTTTTTGCTAAACATTAGAAATTTCATACCAAAAATTTATTTTAATCAAATATGTGTTCTATCGCAGTGTGAATCAATAGTCCTGTATTATTTATAAAAATTATTTGTGATGGTATTAAGTAAAGAAGAAAGAACAATACATCTAAACTAAATGTTCAATATCGTATTTGAGAGAGAGAGAGAGAAAGAGAGACCATTAAACTAGATTGTTTGGGTTTAATTTTAGAAGAGGCATGTCCAAGTTTTATTATAATCAATAAATAAAATTGATCAATAGATCATTATTATAATCAATCATTAATTTATTATTTAATTTTTTTCTTTATTCAACCAAAGACATGACACTGATAAAATTAATTGTACAGAAATTTGTAATGGGTTTTGTAAACACCCTTCACCACTTTTTATAATACATTCCCTGGAACCTGGACAAGGTTATACCAGAATACGGGTTTCCATATTATACTGTAAAATGTGCCCTTAACAATTATTTTATCACCTTCTGAAATTTAAATTTAATTTAAAAAATTAATGTTTGTTGACATAGGTTGTCTGCTAAATTATATTATCTTTATAGAGATGTTTTAATGGAGATTAAAAACATTAAAGTGATATTCATGAACCATTCATTTGTTTCATATTGCTGTCATGCTTATAGTTTTATTTTAATTGTCATTAAGAAATGTGACATATTTTTGTTTATGTTATTTTAGTGATAATATTTTTAAGAATTTATATAATCATTATTAGTGACAGAAATTATTTACGTGTAATATAGTTGTGTAATATAGTTTATAAATTCTTATAAAAACCTCTGATTAAACCTAGAAAGCTCCTCTGGTGATTTTTATCTTATTGATTGATAGTATAAAACTGAGTAGTAGTCAGAAACTATAGGAGGTATATATTTTACATTAAAAAGATAAAAGTTAATATTTAAAGTTGAAGTTAAAAGTTTTAAAGTTGGAAAAACTGTAATTTCTTTCTGATGAAGATATACTGATGATAAATATTTCAGTTTAATAGCATTATTGAAGAATAGAAAAAGTAAATAATGGGAAAAGAGGTTCCTAAATTTTGTCATATTTTAGCCTGTAATAATTTCACATTAAAACAAAAAAAAAAGAAGTTATTATTTGAAAATGAAAAATATTGACATAGGAAATAAAATAGTATTATAAAATTTATCTTTTTATAATTTATTTGTGTTAAAAAAAAAATTGTTTATTAAAAATAATCTTTCCCTTCTAAATTTGGAAAAGATTTACTTCATTATTATAGGTTATTTATATCTTCAGAACAAATAAAAGTGTTTCAAATTTGTTCTATAAACTGTGTATGAAGTTTTCACTTATAGATTAAATAATATTTACCATTTAGCTGCTTATTTGAGAAGTATTATTTAATATTTATACAATTTTTGACCCAGTATTAAAATTATACCCACAGTAAAAATTTTATTATTGTTTAAATAATAATCAAGGCTTTTTTTTTATTCATCAGTAATCATTTAATAACAATTATGATTCTATTAGTACATTCATATTTAAGCAGATAGCTAGAGCTTAAGCAAATTGCTCTTCTAGATACATTAAAGATTTTATAATATTGTACGTCAATTAAAGGTGAAGTAAAAAAAAAGATTTCAATACCTTCTGTAATACAAACTATGTGTCTTAAATTATGAACTAAATAATATTTAAGAGCTGCACTGATCTTCTCTATAATAAGTATCCTTACTCTTTAATTCCATTTTTGTATATTATTAAACCGGCAAAAAAAATTTGCTTCACTTTTAATAAGTATAATTGTATATCACTTTAAACAATACCAGTTGGCATTACTGTTTGCTTCTATTCTAGTTAGTCCCATTAATATAAAGTTGTCAGTGAATATAAAGATTGGCCACAGGGTGGTAATATTACAAGTAGCATACATAAAAGTTTTGTTTAAATGTTACAGTTTGTAATATTACCTAAAAGCAAATAACATGTAAGACCTGAAAAGTAGTGTAGAAACTGTTCTTACCAATGGAAAATCTACAGGAAATAAGTAAAACAACTCTTTTCAACTTAATGCTTCTTTTCATTATGGCTAATAAAAAATAAATTAACTGATTTGTTATTTGATTATTGTTATTAATGATCAATATTTTTTGCACAGTTGTAATTTTCAGTGAAAAGTACCATTCTGTTGTGTTCATAGTTTAGTTAATGAGCATTGATTACAAGCAAGCATAAAATGTTACAAAATAGTAAAGTTTTATGTAATTCTGAGCACGTTCATATGGAAATAATGTATTTTTAAAAATTTTTTACATTTAAATTATTCAATTTTTTTAAAGATATTTGCAGTGCAAGTGTATTTTTTTTAGTTTCTTTTCCATTCTTAAAAAATACTCTTCTTGTTATATTTATATTAAAGAAACTTCATTGGAAAATGTTTTTGCACGAGAATTTTTGTATTGCAAAGAACTAGTTTTATTACATACTGAAATGTAATATTCATATAAAGGTGTGTTTACATAAAAATTCTTGAAATTTATATACACACCAGGTTTAAAATTATATATATATTTATATTTTTTTTTTCCTTCTTTTTTTATCGCTATATTTTGTTCTACCAATGCTGCTAATACAGATTACATTTATTTATTTATTTTTATTAATGCTCAATTTTTTTTTTTTTTTATTTAATTGTTAAACTTTTTGAATTAACGTTCAGATCTGTTTCTATATGTAAGGAAAATGTATTGTAAATATTGTAACTTTTCAACAAAAAAAATATATATATATAATTTTTTTTTTAATTTATAATATGTCTGCTTTTGCAAAGTCTGAATAATGGGAACAAGAATTTTGCTATACAATAATTTTTACAATTTTTTTACAAACATTCATACTTATACATGTTTTTTGCACTTAATAATTTATTATTATTATTATTACATAATAATATCTTTTTTCTATTTTATTGAATTATAATTATATTTGTAATAATTATTTTAATAAATTTATATGAAAAAAGTTGCACGTTTAAAATATTTTAATTGTGGTTGTGACATAATGTGTTTATTCTTTCAAGATTTGAAAATTTTAAATATTTTTCTCTTATTTTAAATGCGGATAAAACATTTTTTTTTTAAATACAAAAAAAATAATGTTGTGATAGGTCTATAAAGTATAAAATAAATTATATAAAGAAAAAAATATTTATTTTTAATAATAATTATTGTATATTAATGAAGTATATTATAAATCTCGTTCATGATATTCTATAAGACTGTTGTTTTTTTATGTACAGCATCATTATAATTATTATTGTTATTAATGTTATAAATGTATACATTATTTTTCAGTGTTAGAACTTAGATTTACTACAAGTACAATAAGTTTTCATAATTAAAAATAAACAAAAATATATACATATATTTAAATACATTTATAGTAATTGTGTTTTATTACATATACAGTAGTAAAAATATTATTTAATTCTCTGTTTATGAAACGGTGAATAGATTGTTATAGTTCTAATTAATCACAAATGATAGTAGTTTTAGTGAAATAATTAATATATTTTACAGTTAATAAAAAAAATAGTTAAACTACAATCCCATGTAGCATTGATTTTTGGTGTTCTAAATAGTGTCGCATGCAATTAAATTAAACATAATTTGTGATAAAAAATTCTGTAAGTTAATTAAAGTTAAAGAACAAAGATTAATTATGATTTTGTTTGTTTATTATATAGATCCTCTTCTCTTGGTTTATAGATCAAAGTTGATGGAATTCAATGGAATTTTTTCTAGCCAATAAATGTTTTTTATTACAACACTTACCAAAGGATCCTCGTTTTGATTTCATAACTAATGATCCTCATGTAGTTACTTAATTCACTGTACTGAAATTGTTTTTATTGTTCAACCAATTAAAAATTTGTAACCTTTAAATACCCTTCACCTTTTTTTCACCCACTTACATCTTTTGCAAATTACTCCAGCTTTTTGCACCAAATCAAATTTTTCTATCTTAATCTATCACTTTGCTAGTTTTTTTAATTCTTATCAGTATTATTTAATTTCAATATATTTTTTAATCCTAATTTTTAATTATTTGTTCTAAACTTTATTTCTGGGTGCCTTAAAATATGAACTATTTACAATTTTTCTTGCAGTTGTTTTCTATATGTCTATTTTATTATCTGATTTGTCATAGAACTTAATGAACTTTTCTAATTTTCAATATTTTTCTATAACACCTCAGTTATAAAGCCTTTATTCTTTGCCTTATCGATTTTTTTGCTATCGTAAAAGTACTGCATTAAATTTTTTTTTTAATTTCTTCCTAATAACCAAATTAATGTTTGATACTTGGAAATTTAATTTTTGAATAATAAAGATTTTCTTTATTTTATCTGTTTTTTTAACTTCTTCATTCCACCATCCATCCTTCTTTTATAATTTTTCTGTCTAAGAAACAAAACACATCAACTTTTTGTACTAATTCAACCTTAATAGTTAAAAACAACTTTTATCACATTTC
>JAAAKQ030252634.1:0-10901 GCA_010016005.3 Zanna intricata | reverse complement strand
TCCTTAAAGAAATAGAAATAATTAAAAGCATTGCTGTTGCTAAATGTTATAATGTTGGTAAAAAAGGATAAAATATATATAAAAAATGAAATCTTTTAGTTCATTGAAAAAATATATATTTAAAAAATGCATAACACCTGCATATTCAAACAAGCAGTAAATTAATTAAATATATTAATAATAATAAATATTCATATAATAATGATACCAAAATTTGATAAACAAGGAGTACACAGTCTTATTTGTGAGGATTGCAAACTTATAAATATGGATATGACAAATTGACATGCAAAAGAGCACATAAATAATATCAAAAATAACAACCCAGAAAACTCTAACTTTGCCAATCATATGGTAATAGAATACAGGCATATATACAATCCTAATGATTTATTGAAAATCTTAGATATTTTTTATTAATATTATAATAATTCTAATTTAAAGAAATATCACATTTATTGTAATAATAAAAATTTAATTAATGAACAAAAAACGTTTAAAGATGATATTTAAAAAGAAATTAAATATAAATATAAAGAAATAATATTATAATCTAATCCTATCCTAATCTAATCCTATTTTTTTCTCTATTATTATTTCTAATCTTCTTGATAACACAGTTCCGTTTGATTTCATTTTAATCTACCAGAATACAAAAGTATTCCCTCAATATACTGTTAGTCCTGTTTTTACATTTAATTTATATTTAAAAAGTTGTTGACTTCAATATAATGTTTTTCCAACTTCTGATGATGACATTCAAGTAAGCCAAAGAATGTTGGGTTTGTCTCAATGTGTCGATAAGGTGGATTTTTAATATTATTTAATTAATAAAAACTTACTGTAATAATTTAAATAAGAAGTATTTTAACAATTACTGTTAGAATTTAAATAGTAATTGATTAAATCTGTAATTATTATAGCAAACTACATTACCTTAAGATGAATATTTTGTAGGCATCAGTAAATTTTCACACATGCAAAAAATTTGACAAACTACACACAGTTGTAAAAAGTGAATTGTATTAATGCATGAATTAGAGAGTAAAAAACTGCTGTTACAAAAGATGACTTTCTGTAAACATGACAACTTGCTCTGAGAGTTACCAGTATTTAACCAATGGCATTCTCTCAGAACTGGTCAGACTGACTGTACAAGACTCATCTCACAAAGAGTGGTTAAAATACCTGTCAGATTAAGAATTCATTTCTCAAAGTAAAATAAAAATAATAAAGAAATATCAACGTTCTATTTTAATACACTTCAATAGTGTCTTTGTTGAGATATAATTAATTATTGTATTATCCTTAACACTAACTGATCCACATTTAACAACTGTCAAGTTTATGGTACCTACTTATTTGCAAAAATAAGTTTCTAGAGTTGGATAATGTCAAGAGTGATTTTACAAAGTTCTCTGTCAATTCTGATTAAAGCTACTTGCAACAAATGAAAATTTATAATGAATTTCAAAAAATGTTAAAATTAGTTTCACACTAATTTCTACACTTCAATTTATTAAGTTAAAGGATAAATTCTTTACTTATATATTATTAGTTTCAGCTACACATTTTCATTCATTCCATATGTAGAATTTTTATTTCAAGGAGACCAGCACTGGCATTAAAAGAATTCTTTCTTTTATGATGATAATATGTAAAGTATCCCCAATTCTAATGTCCTATCCATTTTTCCAATGTAGGAGCAAACAATTTTCAAATACAAATTCCAACTTTTTAGTTTAATTTTGAATAAAACACATCATATTAAGTCTCTTTTATTCTACTTTCTATTTACTCTTTTATTTTTCTAAATCCATCAGCACACAGGGAATAAAGCCAATAAAATAAAAGGAAAACTGTTAAAGAATTTAAAAATGTAAGTAAGGGAACTGACTTTTAGATCATTCTGTAGATATCGCTTTACCAAATTCTTGATAGGAAAAAACCAGTCAAGGATATGTTTTTATCTGATAAATACTAAACAATTAATTCGCCATTTGAATCGATGTGTTATTTTCAATTCATTCAGTCTTCAAATCTAGTAGACCTATCATCAAAACATGGCAGAGATATGTTAAGTCAGTTAAGTATAACTCTAACACAGTAATATACCAATCATTAGTGGGAAGATACTCTCAGTTAATTACACCTGTCTATTGTTTGTAGGTGTTGCAATATGTCAAACCGGATTTGAGCAAATAATTGTAAAACATAACTATTTTATTAATAAATTATCTCTTTGGTTATTATTACTGAAATATAATTATAAAATTCTTTTTTTCTACTACCCAATAAATGTTTTTCTATAATCTTAGCTAATTTTGTTATAATTAATTTCAATTACTTTATCAATTATATTTATTCTATGTCCTTAGAATAATCCAGTAAAATGCTTATAATAAGAAAAGAAACACTTACAAGAGGTAGACCAAGACCAATTCTTGCCCAATTAACACCAGCTAGTTTTTCTTTTAGCACATCAGCAACAGGTGAAATTAGATTGGGCTGAGGAAACAAACATGTATTACATTTAGGACATGTATAACCAGCAGGGGCAGTAGTAGCTGGAAGAGCACGAGCAAGACTATCAAGACATCCCCAATGAAATACATCTATTAAAGAAGATTATGATTAGAAAATCTGGTTAAAAATAAAAAGTTATAAAAGTTACGTTACAAAAAATTACTAATTTTTCTTACATAAGTTATCTATTCTCTTTCCTTTTCTAGCAAAAGTAAAATGCATGCTCAAAAACTATTTCCACTCCATCCAGATGTTCTATTGCACAGATCGAACTAATTTTTTTAAAATTCAATTTAAAATACATGTGATGTGACAGACCTGGTCTGTGATGCTAGAATGTTATTAAGGGCAGTGAACATGGTTAAAAAAACTTGCAGAAAGTTTCATGAGAAAATATTTCACTAAATATACATTAAATGTTAAAAAACACAACAGAAATCAAGACAAACATAAAACTGCAATCAACACTTCTGAATTCTTTAATGTAATACTTTTATAAAATATTTATTAAAGGTTCATTGCCTTTATCTTATCTTGCTTCAATGTTTTCTTAATAAAATTATACAAATATGAACATCAACCAATGAAATGTAAATATAAACATCATAATATTAAGAGAATAATAACTATTTAAAAAATGAAAAATGGTATTTAAAAATTCAGAAAGTAAAGCAAAAAAGTAATTCTTTAGAACAATACTCAGTACTAATAAACGCATACAATTTATAATATATATTAACTGTATTAACTCTATTTCATAAACTGTATTTGATGGGCGAGTGTAAATTAATAATTCTTTGACACTCCAAAGTTTAAATAGAACAAAAAAATAAAGGGGATTCCTTGATTCAACTTCATCAGGACTAAAGGAAGTTAGTAAAACATTTATTAAATCAGAGAGTTGTTTTCTTATTAACAACTGACAAAATAAGTAGCTTTCTGTAAATTACTAAAATGACAGAATAGTTCACTGTATTATACACTAATTAAGATCATATTCAATAAAATTCAGGTAAAATATTATAATATAATTTTAACCGATTAATAGTTATAGAAGAATACATTTTACTGCACTTATTGTCTATTCTTAAGGCTTATATTACAACAAACACTACTGTTATCATTTAAACTGTTTTTGTAATTGGTTAGATTTACATCTTAAAAGAGACAATCCTACAGATTTTAATAAATCCTGTTTATTCTTGTTTACTATAAGGAATTTTGTTTGTTTGCTCATTCTGAGCACATTGCACATATTTCTTTGAGCATATTGCTTCATTTGTTAGTCCTCCTATTTTCTTAAGTTTTATGATTTTTGTAACTTAGTAACATTCTTTCAGGTTCCTCTGTACTTCAAATTCCACTTCTACCTGTTCTTTTTTATTATTCTATGTTGTAGTACATAACCTCATTTTCTAAATGCCTATAAAGTGTACATCATTTTATTTTATTAATGTCATTTGCAGTTAATAACAAGCCCACTTCAAGTAAATTCCTTTAAATCATTTGGCAAATCCAGCTTTCTAATTTTGTTCCTTATTGGATTTTAATTTAATTCAAAACATTTTTTCTCAAAACTTTCTATTTTCAAAGCTGGTAATTTCATCTCCGGTTACTGAGACAATGCTTATATTTTAAAATAAAAGCACTGTCTAAGGTGATTAAAATTAAAAAATGATAACTGATTAAATTAATACATATTGTACTTAAATTACTGTTTAAATCATCAGATCTAAGCTGGAGAGTCCCAGTTAATGTACATAAATGTTAATGTTGTATGTATGTTATGACTTCTTACTAAAAACTAAACATAAAGTACTTTTACTTACGGTAACAAGTAAGTCTAACACAATCTTCATTATTTAGATCTTTAGTACATATTTCACAAACAGCTTCATAATCACTATCTTGAAGCCACTGTAAATATGACTGAACAATGCACTGAAAAAAAAATCTGTAATGTATCTGATGCTAATTAAACAAATATTTTTACACAAAAAAATAAAAAAGCTGTGTCAGCAGTTAAAATATAGTCTGGATTACCACAGAAAATTATGACAGCCTACAACTAGACAATATTATAATTTCTAGATTATTAAACATAACAGACGATGGATTCCACTGGTAGATGTATTAATAAACTTATTTTTTTCACATCTCTGAAGATAAGCAGGGTTATAGATGCCGTTTATTTAAAGTGTATGTTTCATAAAATTTTAGCATATAGTATAGTTACGGGTAATCAAATGAGTCACACGAAAACAAAGTTAAAGATTTATAACATTAATTGCTCTCATCATTTAAAAACTGAAACAGATTTTCTATAATTTTCTCAAAAAGCCAGCCAGTTTCTGGTTATAAGTTTTGCAAACCGAACTGTCAATAATTCAAAAAACCTAAGAAAAAATTAATTTATTGCAGTTTTTAGGCTACATAATTTTATTGATTAATGCATACACTTTTGACAATACCAATAAGGTAGAGGTACAAAATTACTAGTAAATAATAGCTCACTTAACAAAGGTATAGCCAGGTTTTTCTCTAGGGGGGCAAAAATAAGAATTTTTTTATTTGTTAAAAAATGGTTTTATTTAAACATTTGAAAAAAGAAAGTTGCTCTTACCCTTACTGCTCTCAGCTGCCAGGATACTGTAAGCACA
Source organism: Zanna intricata (assembly GCA_010016005.3). Taxonomy (NCBI): domain Eukaryota; kingdom Metazoa; phylum Arthropoda; class Insecta; order Hemiptera; family Fulgoridae; genus Zanna; species Zanna intricata. The sequence continues at coordinate 5,715 of JAAAKQ030252634.1, read as the reverse complement.
TGCTTTCTTTATGTCAGTAGTTATATCTGTAACGATATTGCCACATAGGCCGATTATTTCATTCTAAATCTAGTGACAAGTAAGTGACATTTTTTGCATTCTTTTAAAATTTGGTCACCAGCATCAATTTTGAGTTTAAAAAAGTTTTGAAAAACACCTTCATCACTTTCTTTACCCCTCAAAGGTAGGTCATGTGTACTACAAAACATCAGTCAAAATTATTGATGCAATAATTTTCTTGTTGGTAAACAGAAATCAGCTGGACATCGAATATATTTTCAAAAAATCATTTTTCTGCTGCAGCTGCCAATTTGTGCTACTGAGATGATGTGCGAGAGTTTGCAAATTCTTGCACGTTTTTATAGCGAAAAAAGGGCCTCACTATACCATGCATCTTAGTTGGTGAAAACAACACACAGTAACAGCATAACATATCCTTTAATTTCTTGGAATACGCCAGCTAAGGAACATAATCCACCAATCAGCTATATTTGAATTTTCTAGTAAAATCTTAACTTAAAGCTGGTTACAAACAGTTTTTTAAAACTTCCATTTTTTGAGATGAAGTCATACTCAACTAACATTCAAGCCAGTGACAAACATCATTATCAAAATACATTTGATCTTGTACACCAAACCAGATGGTAGCCAAAATTCACTTGACTTTTACCAACATTCTCCTTCAATTTCTGTTCTCTGCCACTATCACTCTTGCTACTAACTTTATCTAATTGCTTCCTCTTCTGTCTCCCTAAAAGAAACTAAATACCTACTATTACACTTCTTAAAGAAATTAAAATAACTAAGAATTTTAAGCTTATAATTCTTTTAAGAATTTAAGAACTAACTCTACTAGAAACTTCAAGCTTAAAAATGTTTATCATCTCCATACAATAGTTTTTCATAAAGTTACAGCATTTTGAAAATCAGTAAAAAATTTGTTTGTTCATGAAAAATTTTCTTAATCTAAATATGAGTTGATGAGTTTCAAAACCACCTAACTGTCCAATTTTCTTTTTCCAATTTACAAAGGTAGATTTTTTCATTTCTACAGATGTGTACTAGTGGAATAAGTAGAAAAAAACACAAAGAAACTGGTGGAATAGTCAAATCTAATAAGCTGTTTGTATACAGAATGAAATTAATGTAAACCGACATGGTTCTAATTTCAAGTTAGAAATTTCTGGATCAGATTGCATTATGTTAAATATAAATTTTACAGTGATTGAACTTGATCACAACAAAAATCAGAATACTAGAATTTTGAACCATTCACTATTAGCTATCGAACTTTTTGTTTTTTATTATTGAATGACAGTATTTTTTAATAAACCTTTAACATTTGTTTTATTATTTGCAACTTAGCATAAGTAGCTAGTCCAAAATCAACTATTTCAAAATTTAAAACTGTCTAATTAAGCAAAACTACTGCAAAAGTAGCAGCTAATTACAATTTTCAATCGTTACTCAAAATTATTGGAGAATGGTATACTTGTTATTTTCTTACTTAGTATTGTATGATTTTTCTTAAAATTTCAATTATAACGACAACATCAAAATCACTATTATTACAATAAAAAAAGTCTTCACATTTCATTTTAGGGTGCTTTAATTACAAGGTTTTGCAACTCATTGGCAAGAACGAAAATAATATAGATATTAGACCTTTCATGCCAAAAAGGTTTCTAATAACCATTTTAAATTACTATTGTTACAGGATTGTGGTTTGAACTGTCAATTCACTTGCACTGATTGCAGCACTTGAAATAGGAAACAGAAGGTACTAGAACTTTTTCCACTAAATCCAACCTTGAACATTCTATAATTTTAAGAGTTTTACCTTTTACCACAGATCAACCAGACCTTGAACCACCAGTTCCCCCCCCCCCACTCATTCACCAGAGAACATTCCCACTGTGATTCAAATATGCTTTCTTGCCACACAATACTATTATAATCTAATGGATATTGACCTATAACTTTTCATTTGACTAAATGAGTCAGAGAATAAGACTATGGTTACGCCTATGCCACTTAAATTAAATGAAAAAGTAAATCTTTTTAAAATGGATTTGGATGTGAATTTCATAAACTCCATTTCAGAGGAACAACAGAAGTTGAACTTTGTTTTCCTTATTTCTTTTGTTTTTATTTTCAAGCTATACTTTTGCCACTACGGTGAAAATTGATTAATCTTTCAATATATTTTTCTGGTAAAAGATTAATAATAATAATAAATGAGCAAAGTTCTTTACAATAAATAGTTTCAGAGATAATGTAACACACCTATCCTACTGAGAAAGTCTATTTATTTTTATTATTTTTTTTTATTTTTTAATACAAAGGACACATTAATTTGATATTATACACTATATGGCTCAATCTTTCTTACAACTGCAATGCATCTGCGGTAAAGGAGACATATTGTTTTCTTTGACAGTAATGATTTTCACTATTTATTTATATATTTCCTGAATGAATAATATTATATTAAATAATACTGGTGTACAACATACATTATATAATTGTATTTTATTTTAATTACCCCAGACGATTTTCTTGTACATTATGCACAATATATAAAAAGAATGACCGAAACAAAAGTTACTCAGATTGGAGGGGGATACCTCATGGTGACCTCAGATTTGAACTTGACCAATTTCAAGATTAACAAGATTTTTTCAAATGGAGTTACCTACTTTTGACCCTATCAATGAAAAGAGCAGAAGATTTTACATTGGAATATGTGGTGGATTTTTTTTTTTTTGGTCATAAGGACATAAACTAGGTTTAGGAATTAAATCATATACAGTATCCAATTAACATAATTTGCTGATTCAAGACAATACCAGCTAGCCATCATCTTCTCACAATTTAGAAACCAAAGACTAGAAATATCTGCGAAAAGAAACCAGCACCCATGTAACACTATCTCTGATGGTTAGTCGTATGACCTACAAAAATGTTCCAAGGTCATATGAGCGACCACATATTCCAATGTAAAAGTTTTTGATATTTTCATTGATGGGATCAAAAACAGGTCATTCCATTTGAAAGAATTGTGTTAATGTTGAAATAAGCTCACCATGAAATGTCTTTTTCCAATTTGAGTAACTTTAGTGTAGATATTTTTTTTTTTTGTACTGTGCATAATTTACAAGAAAATCACCTTGGGTGATTAAAATGAAACACCCTGCATATTCAGTTCTGTGAAGGACACACGAAAACACTACTTTCTTCATTTTAGTAAATATTGAATGGTATGCTTATTACCTTGAGAATGGCCAGTTTTTGTGACTTTATATCATTTTTGGTTGCGAAACAATCTTTTTTGCAATGGCACCTAACATAGCTATATCTACAAAAATATCCCTATGGAAATTTATGGGGAAACATAGATCCATATCTATCTATATGGAAACTACGTTGATCTCTGTGGCAGAGTGGTAGCATCTTGGTCTTTTATCCATAGGTCCCAGGTTGAATCCTGGTCAAGAATGACATATTTCATATACTACAAAATTTCCATTTTCACATTCCCAAAACAAGCTTCAAGCTTCTTTAGTGAATTAATTTTCAAGCAAAAAAAAAAAAATCTTTAGATTTGAAATATTAAGTATTTAGAAAGACTATAAATACAGTTTAAATAAATAAGTATATAAAAATAAAATTATCTGTTAGTTTGTAATTACTATGTAATTAATTAAATTTTATTATTCCATGTAACTGCTGAAAAAAACTGACTTTTCACTTTTTTATGTCACAAAAATACCAAAACATTATGTATAAATGTTATTTCATATGCATTAGGCAGAATAGTAGTTTTAAAATAATTTTTTTCATTAAACAATTTGCTACGCGATGTAGAACAATTTAAAACCTAAATTTCAACAGAGAAAAATTAAATTAAAGAAAACTTTTTTACTTTCAAATTAAACATGTGTATGTAATTCATTCATAATTTTGAATAAAAATGCGGTTTCAAAATGAGGAAGAATTTGAGGTTCTTTGGTAAAAATGTCAAGTTATAGTTTTTGTAATCTTGTTTTTACACATCCTTCTTAAAAAAAAGTTATACTGAATGTATAAATGACAGAGACAATAATTATTGTGGTAGTGTCACCTTCAAAATAAATGAAAAAGATTCTATACATGCAATTTCAAAAATAATCTTTTACTAGTTTGTTTAATTTAAAACATTAAAAGTAAAATAAAAGTGATTTTAATACTTACTTTAGGATGATTAGTTACCATACAATGTTCACAAACATTAACTCTATGTTCATAACAAAACTGATTCGTTACTTTACGTTTCGGGCACTTGCACAATCCCATTATTAGTCTTAATTATATATTAATCAATGTATATTTTTGAAAATTACTTTTATCATTTACTAAAAGATATGCAAGTAAGTATTACAAAAAATTAAAGATAACACTGCTGATCTGTAAAAAAGAATGTTTAAATCAAAAACTAAACACTATAATGAAAAAACGTTTATTCATTATAAAAATTAAACATGCTAATAAAAATTAAAACACATGAAATTTAATTTTTTCACACAGTTTTTAAAATCCATACATTCAAATGTACTTTTTATAGTGCTCAGTAACTCAACCTGTTGGATAAAGGTTTAAAACACAATTTAAAACAGCCAAACTGAAATTAAATAAAAATCACCTTTGATAATTAGGAAAACAAAATATAAACTACACAAGAGTCTACAAACATCAAAATCAACCTTTGCAAATCACCCTGGAAAAATGAGCTACATTAAGATTAACCAAAACGTGTAAGTTTTCACATAAATAAATATCATAGCATATAAAACACAAATTAAACTAATTTGGTATTGCAGCAAATATATATAAAAAAAAACCTGACTATCAGACAAAATAGAGATAACACATTGTGTTAGTTGAAATTAATTTAATTGTAATAATTTCAAGATTACTAACATTAGCAAAGCCACTAACTTATGTAACAGTCTGAAAATATCTTCAGGAAAAGTATTTCCAGATATTTAGAAAATGATTTATAAATAATCTATTAACTATAATAATCTGTTAACTAGGTGGCCCATCTAGAACTTGGACTCTCAGGGCTCACATTAACACAGGCAATTCCTGGAGCCAACTCAAGAGCCTCCTAAGGGCTTCCTAGGATCTATCGCATGGCTGCAGAACTCAATTGGTTCGCCATTCCCAATTTGTTCAGAGGGGCACTGGTCCCCCTGACAAATTATACTGACAAATAATCATAATATTCAAGCTTTATTAAAACCTGAAAAGATACTAAATTACAAAAGATAGAATAATAGTAACTATGATAACTAAAGTATACACACCTTTCATGATGAAAAACTCTAACTTATTTCTTTGACAAGGAGATAAAAATATAATAATGAAACAAAGGATTAATCTACTTTTTCTTAATGAATAATTTTAAATGACAGCTTCACCCTCCTTTGGGAGTTGAAAAAATAATCAATGTTTTTAATATCTTAACCTTCAAGGGAGCTAGGGCTTTGGTCAATGGCTTATAACCTTCCCTGGGATAACACAAATGTATGATGGAAAATAATCAATTGGTTGGTACTCATGTTCATTTGAGAAACAAGGAAGCCACTCACAAGCTAAAAATAGTATGGTCCGGGGCCGAACTGGAACACTGCGAGACTCCAAAATACCTAGGAGTGACGCTTGACAGATCTC
>JAAAKQ030252623.1:0-10901 GCA_010016005.3 Zanna intricata | reverse complement strand
TACACATCATCCTCATTCATCCTCTGAAGTAATACCTTACGGTAGTTCCGGAGGCTAAACTGATAAATAGAGAGACATAGATTTCACATCAATAACTCGACAGTTTTTTTTTTAATTTAAAAATTAGTTTTATAGTTTATTTACAAGAAGGAGCTTCATTACATTACGAACTTTAGGAACTGTCTCCGTGAAACTTTTACCATATTTATTGTAAACATACACAATTTCTTTAAGTTGTTAGACCACAAACAAATTTCTCCATTTTTATTTGATACTGTTTTTACTTAACAGCTGCTAATAAGTAACATCTGAACACGTGATTATTGGAAAATTCCCAGGAATTCAAAATGACACCTCTTAAAGAAAATCCTTTTTTTATAAATATATATACAACAAGTCCCAAATATAACTATATACCCAAAGAAAAGCACCTGCATCTCAATCAATAAATAAGAATTAACCTATTTCTTGATATTTTCAGCAGTAGAACAAATAGTTGATTTTATTCACTGCTGATCGCCATGTTTCATTGTTTGTAATTATTTTATTCCATAACCATTTAAGATTTTTGTTTACTTTTTACTTCCTTGTACGAAGTAAAGGAAGTATTGTGATCGCGAAAAATTTTGGTTTTCAGATTTCAATAGGAAATATCTGTTTTGATCATCCGTGAATCCATTTTAACTAGTTTCGGCGGGACATCTGTGCGTACATATGTACGAACGTATCTCGCATAACTGAAAAACGATTAATCCGTAGGATGTTGAAATTTTGGATTTAGGACTGTTGTAACATCTGGTTGTGCACCTCCCCTTTTGATTGCAATTGACTGAACCAAAAAAGCCCAAAATCCCCGAAAAATTGGATTTTGGGCTTTTTCATAACTGCAATAATAAGCCCTCATTGAGAGATTTTCAACGATATATTATAAATGGTACTTATTTACATTGGTTCCACCAGTTATAGCCAAATAAAACTTTAATTAATGAAATAATTAGATCTTACAATGGTTCGAATCAATCTTCATCTCCTTTTTTCTTTTTTTAAACCTTCTTTTTTAATTAATTTTTTTTAACATTTTTTTAAATCTAAAAATATATTGATTTATTAACCCGTGATTGTAAAAAATGTGTTTTACAATAAATAATAATTCAATAATAACAAGGAACTTCTTTTTTTTTTCTTTTTTTTTTAACCTCTGTTAGGTATATCTTAAGAGGATGAGATGAATGATTTGTAGGGTGTATGAAAATACAATGCCTGATCGGGACTCGAACCCGGGACCTCTGAATGAAAGGCCTCTGTGGCCGAGTGGTAGCGTCTCGGCCTTTCATCCGGAGGTCCCGGGTTCGAGTCCCGGTCAGTCACGGCATTTTTCACACACGCTGCAATTCATTCATCTCATCCCTCTGAAGATATACCTTGATGGTGGTTCCGGAGGTTAAACAAAAAAAAAAAAAAATAATTCAATAACAAAAAAAAATATGACAAATAAGAAGTTATATGAAGTAAAATTTAATGAAGTTTTAAAAATGTGTATATATAATTCAACAGGCATTACTACATATATATGTACGTAATAGGTTCGTTGAAACATCTCATTATTAATATCATTTGAAAATTATAATTTAGAATAGTATTATTTTTGGATTTTTGTACCAGGAAGTCATGTGGTGTCTACGTCAGATTTTTTGTTTCCAATGTATGACAATCATTTTAACACATGAAACACGCATTTTTTTTGTTGAAAATAAATTTTGTTTTGGTAGGGACTACACGTGAAGGAAATGTTTCATCGAAGTTTTCCAGATACTGATGTTCCACACATCGTAATGCTATCAGAAACATGATCAATAAGTTCCTTGAAACTATATCTGTCAAATTACGTAACCGTGTACGGAAGAAATCTATCCTGACAAAAGAAATGTTGCAATATCTTTGTGATCGCATAGGTTAAGGTCCAAAAATTACAATTATAAAACTTCCTCAACAAGCAGAAATTTCTAGGAGTATTAGGCATAGAGCAATGACTAACCATTTAAAACTATACTCTTACTAAGTAAATCCAGTACATACTGATATTTCGAAGGACTTGCGTATTACCAAGAGTAGAAATTGGTGCTGATTCTTCAAATAAATTAAATCTTTATGTACTTGCGATTATAATTATTTTTATTATAAATTGTAAATATCATTTATAAATATAACATATTAAGTTGTGAATCTTTATGTAAATTTATTGTATTAATATATGTGACATCATGTAATGAATGAAAAAAGGACGTTGAATCCTTGGAGAGGTGTAGTAGACTAGAAGAGGACTTCCTGAATGAAGGGCGAAGCCTGTGCAGTACGTACGGAGCTGAGTGCTGCCAACAGGAGCCGAGTGCATACGTCAGGAGTCGTGTGAATCCAAACGAAGCCGAAGATCTTTAAATTTTAAAAATCCTAATTAAATAAAAATTAATTTTTATCATTAATAGTGAATTCTAAATAACATTAATGAAACCAGAGTCTATATACCAGGGGTTTTTGAATTTTATAAATGAAAAAATGGAAGACATTCTTGATGTAACGATTTTTTCAGATGATGGTTTCTTTTATTGGGCTATAATTAGAATTGGGCGTAGTCTGTGAATTATTTTCTTGAGATCTTACTACCATCATTGTTTCCAAAAAATTGAAAAAAAAATGAAAAATTTGAGTAATATTTACTATACATGGATAATCAATTGTTTTTCCAGAATACAGTGATTCAGAACATTATTGCAATGAAATCATTTAACCTTCTGTTGATCTACTAAAAATGAGAAGTATCTTGTTGGAGTGAATAAGATATGTCAATAGGCCATAGTACAAGTATTTTGCTAAATTTGCTGCTTGGAGGACAGATTAATTTCAAACCATATCTGGCAACCGAGATCCCTAGATGTAACACCTATAGATTATTTATGGAAAGAAATGAAGAGATGAAATAATAACCTCATAATCTGAATGCGATCTGAAAAATAATGTAACTGAATTTATAAATGAAATCGCTCTTTTGGTACTGAAACATATTTGAAATTATGTTTAAATGTGATGAATCAACACATTGATGATGTGTTTTGGAAGAAAATGGTGGCTATATTCAACATCAGCATTAACTAAAAATCATTGCATTATGTATGTATTATTCCCGTCTCTATCATTGTTATTTGATTACAAGGAATCAAATATTTGTAAACATTGGTTACAGTTTTGTTTGGGACATTCATTATTTGGTAGTTAAATAATCTTTTAATGGTATATTTGTATAAGGTCAAAAAAACTTCGGATAGTTAGTAAACACATTTATATGCAATTGCAACGCAGATTATTAGGAGGGCTTTTCGATTTTGAAAACAGTTGATATAAGCTTAATGTGTGCGTATCTGTTGACTCGATCCCCTACCGATGCATACATGTTTACGGATTTGTAATTCTCTTTCTACATTTAACATTAGCGCCTGAAAAATCTGGTATATTTGTTTTTCTTTCTATATTCTATACTTTACTATTATACTACTACGCTAGAGAAAAAAAGATACAAGCCGTGTTTAGTTTTTAAAATCTTTATTTGAGAGTGATCATGGATGGCGAAAATTTGTATTATGGGCCATGAAGTAAATAAAAGAATTAAATACCAGTAACATTTATTTTACTTTTAAAAAGCATTCAATTCAACCAAGCGAGTCGACGTAACTATCTTTGTGTATACATCATAATACATCGATGTATAAGAAAGCATAATTTTCGCAACATTTTTTAATTTTATTAAATCAAAATCAAAAATAAATATTTTTCAGTTTTTACTGAAAAATAAATATTTTATTTTGTACCAAAAATTATTTATTAATATACTTCCTATAATCTTATTACGCTAATTTTCATATAATCATTATCTTTATGTATTAATATGGCCTATAATTGTTTATATGTTTTAAATTTTATACTGTATATTACCACTCGGATCAAGATTTTCTTGAGGTTTCTCTTGATACAACTAGTCAAATAATATAGCAGTTCCTTTAATTAATTGGGAACAATTATCTACTATTCCTGTCGGGACCTACATAATCTATAATTATCTTATATTATGAAAAACACATTTATTTATTTTCATCTTCAGATATGCCTGCTTATATTGAATCAACAAACGCTTCTAGACACGAACTTATGTAACCTGCTCAAGACATTGTGTATTTGATTACAGAGACTTAAGACAACAGGATACATCTCAGTATATAGATAAGTTTAGTCCTTTACTGTATTATTTCTAATTAGACCCCTTCGATTATAGAGGATCTGTTTGATTGTACCCTTTGTATTTTTGCAGTTCGATGAGTGCTTTCCTAAAAGTTTTCATATTCAGTGACTCCACAAAAGCCAGACTGCGACCGAAGATTTTATCGACTACAGTTGGATATCTTAACTCTGTGTAATGTGTACCCAAAAAGTTTAAAACCCGATCTATGCATCCAGATAAAAAAATAGATATAAAGGGTTAATATAAATTGTTATAAAAAATATTTTTAATATATATGAGAACGAGAAATCGCTCCAAAAACAATTTATAATAATTTTATTTAAAATCGAAACTTAGCCATTTTCATTCTTAAAAAACTATCATCTGTAGACAATAGGGAAAAATAATGTTTTTCATACTGTAAAAAAGAAAGAGATTCTGAATTCCTTTCATATTTATTTTTTATAATTTAAATATATATATATATATATATATACAAAGCTCTGCTTTTTTTTCTTTTTTTTTTGAAGTGGTATATATTTATTATTAATTCTTATCTATTAAACAGCTTGTCTTAATCCTACAAGTAATTTAATTTCTAAACATACTTGATAAAAAATATAAAACATTTAGTTATAAACAATTCGTTATTTTTTCCATTTCCGAGCATTAAAAATATAACTATTTTGAATTTTATATACTTATTTTCTTACCAAGATAAAAAATTAATTATATATTTTTAGATTAATTTGTTAAAATAGAACAATGTTTAAAAATTATCATAAATTTAGCTCTAAGCTAAGTAAAAGAAAAAAAATCGATTTTTTATAGTATAAGATCGCATTTTTAATCATTTTATTATTGAAATAATCATTAATTTTTAAGTGATTTATACATACCAGAGTACACACTTACCCCATATACACACACCTCAATCTACACACACTTATCCCAATCTAATTGTATATCACTAATCGGTTCACTCGGGTATTCAGGATATGTTTATATTTCGCGATATTTAATCGAATAAATCTCCCACGTGACGTAACCTCCAAAAATATTCGCACAGGTAGAAATCCTGAAAATCTCTATGTCGTATTCTCGATTATTTCAGCGTTTTAATTGATTCCACACAGATTCAATGGGTTGGGTATAAGCATCAGTGTATGGATCAATGAAATGTGTAATTCACAGTTTCATATTTATATTCCATATTCGGAATACCGTTATACGCTCTTCAACAGTCGGAGATTATTTTTTTATCGGGTATAATATAGGCTGTAATTGTTTCATTTAGAGTGGCAACTGTTTTATCTGTCATAGCATATTTGAACATAATTCGGAGTAAGTATCCGACCGAGATTATATTTTCAACAAGAGAAACAGTTTTGGTCAAAATCTAGTCGGATTTCCCTAGGCTGCCAATTTTAATTGGGTTTTTCAATAAATGACGAGCGCAAACTTATAATAGATTCTTTCAGTCGTAAAAGTAATTGAAGTTCTTCTGCATTCAGTCATACAAAATTGTTATGTAATATATACATATTACCTAAGGTATAAATATTTATATATACCTTTGAGCGAATAAAATTAATCATTGTTTTCAATAGTAATTTCTAGCTTCTTCCCAACTAAGTACGAGGTTTGTTAAATAAAAAGACTGAACACTTTTATTTACGCGCCAACGGAAATATTTAGTGAAATATTTAGTTTTCTGTAACCACATGTTCTTTATTGTTGATATTTCGTTTAGCTTTCGTGTTATTGTTATTTGAGTGCAACATGTTTAAGTGTTAGTAGCGATTTTTGTAATGCGCGTTTTTTGAGATCAACATACAAAGTAAAATTTTTGGGGAAACTAGAAAACCTTTCACTGAAATTTTTCAAGTTTTGAAACAAGGTTACGGAGATGCTCTGAATCGTACGCAATGGTGCGAATGGTTTAATACGATTTAAAAGTGGTCGTCAGTCAATTGAAGATGATCCTCGATCAAGAAGCCCTTTGACTTCAACTCATGACACAAAATAATCAGAAAATCAACGACCTGGTCCGTGCAAATCGCCGATTGACTTTAAGAGAACTTGTAGAAAGGGTTAGAATCTCGTTTAGATCATGCCATGACATTTCAACTGAAAAATTAAACATGCATCGAATTGTAGCAAAATATGTTCCTCGTTTGATGACTGAACAGCAGAAAGAACACATTATGGACAATTACCAGCAAATACTTGAACAAGCCGATGAAAATTAAACATTCATACAAAGGATCGTAAGGGGAGAAGAAAGCTGCGGCTACGACATTGAGATAAATACCAATCATCAAAAAAATGTGGTTACAGAGAAGATTATTTGAAATACAATGTTGTCAACCTCACGTCACTACATATCTCCGTTGCCAAGTAAATTAATAAATTTCGGTCTTTTTATGAACAAACCTCGTACATATTCGCACTGACTTATTCTACGACATCCTTGTTTATGACACTACCACTAAACTATTTTTATTATTGTTGAAAATTTTTAAATTCATTACGTCACAAAAAATTCTTTAGCGTTTTAAGAACCTAACTGTACTAAATTTATCGAGTATATTCTGTATTATTTTTATAAGCGACATTATTGGCTTGTAATGCTTTAAAAGTAACTTAATAGGGCAGTTATACAACTGACTTATTCAGTTATGAAATACTGAAATCTACAGTTAAATAAAGCATTTTACCTCGTGATACAAATAATGAATAAGGAAAATACAGAATTCGATAAACAAAGACAATTTAATGACAGAAATCCACAGTAAATATGATAAAGATAAGAAAGCTGGTAATTTCTTCATCAATTGATGCAAATTAATCAAGTTAGCATAAATGTTATTCAAAATTAATTTAAAAAAAACTAAATGAAAGTATTTTGTTATTGAATTAACTTTTGTAAAAAAAAAGAAGCTGAAAATTATTCAAAGTTCAACATTTTTCAATATTAATATTCCATGTTAATAGTTTAATAGTTTTTGATAAACTAAAAAAAAAAAAAATAAAAAAAAAAATGTAAGAGTAAACTTTTCATCAGATCCTCCTCATCCAGATTTAAGACACCCTTTAATACTTCTAAATTCTTTGATTTATTTCAACAATAGAATTAATTTCTGTAGTATATAAATTATCTGTATATTACTTTCTGTAGTATATGTATATTATTATTAGGCCTGGATTTTTACATCAGTAACTTTTACCTATTTTTAGGGAAAAAAAATTTAGAAAATTAGTTTTGTAACTGCTATACAAGACGGTATTTCATTACGACCGAAACAATATGAATTTTACAAACTATCTCCGCGAATTGTTTACTATATTTTTAATACATTTTTACAAATTTTTTTCACTCATAATAGAATATATCTTTTAATTTAATTTTGAATAGTTTTTAAATTAAACTGTATTATTTTTAGTTAAAAGCTATTAATAAATCGTATCGGCGAGCTGACACCATGCAAGTTATAAAATGACACTGCATTTACGTCTATGAGACTAATAGTTAGGAAGTTATTAAGGCAAGACGATATAGACCTTTTCGTTACGCTACAAATTTCTGTTCTGGTAACCGTATGTTTCAGTGTGATTTTAAAGAAGTTTCATGTCAAAAGAGAGAAAGAAAAATAATATAAATTAATGAAAAATATAATTACGGTTTTGTGTATTTTTGTTGTTATGTTCTAAATACAAATCAAACTCGACCATCTAGTTATACTGTAACGATAGTAACTTTTTCGTACGTGTCAACATGTAATAAAGCAGAATGTGATTTACATAATTTGTGTAAGAATTTATTTAATGTTTAAAGGTGGTATATATTTTTGGTTGATGTCAGGTCAGAAATTTTCTAAAAATAAATTTTTTTAAAAATTTACACGAACTGGTGTTGGAAATTAGACGTTAAAATACACCCGACTGTGTAACTGTCCGGTGTATTTGGTTTGTATTGCGAAAAGTAGTCAGAAGTTGTATAAAGCATGATGAACTGGACTAAACAAAATAAAAGGTGGGAAAAATAAACGTACAGTTTCAAGGGTGCTTAATAAGCTGCCTCCTCTTTTATCTCCTTTCTTCTGAAAATACTACAAGTCACTTCTAGTTATAAATCTTTCTAATGGCATATATATATATATATATTTCTTGTACTACCTTTCCCTTAAACTTTCATATATATTTCATACTAATCCAAAAGTTGCAGACCTCCTATTTATCAGCTTAATTCATTTAAAACTTTAATTACGAGGTATGACCTTCACTATACAGATTTCTCAAATAATATAATAAAATGAATGCGCAAGAATTATTTAAAAAAAAAAAAACCATTTCGATTGTTAAATTATCATTGTCTGTATTAATAAGCAATTAGTGAAAATATACATAAAATATAAACATAAAAGAAGATAAATAAAAAATAAATCCCCACATGACCACTAACAAATAATGCAACTCTTTTTTAACAAGGAATGTTCATAGTGAAGTTTTATCAGTGTTTATATTATGTTTATACCATATCAGTTTATGTTTATACCATTATGTTTATCAGTGTTTATACCATATTTTGGTAACTGCGTTGATAGAATTCCTGTTAATTGTAACCTCAATATTTCTGTTAAATATAGTGCGAAATTTCTTGGTATTTTATTAGAAAACAAATTCTCGTGTAATAATCAAATTTATATCAATTTAAAACAAAATCAAACCATACCATTTTGCTCAGAAATATCTTAGCAAAACAATAATTCTGTCAGTTATTGAAATTATGTATTATTCTTACAATATAAGATTACATATATTACAATACCGTGATAATTAGAATGTCAAAAATGCAGAGAAAGTACTAGAATAAGGAATCTTAATGCAGTTCATAGTTGTCAATAACAAAAAAATAAATATAAAATACAATTTATATGCGTGTTGTTGATAAAAACCGCGTAATTCGAAATAACACCTCATAGTGGAAAAACTTTATATTTTCGTATGTACAAATACCAAAGTTTGACTGTTTGTTATATTGGCAACATCACGCGAAAACCAACCGACTGATGCTTTCAAATTTTCAGGATATATTTGTGTTATCCTAGAGAAAATTTTAACCCATAGATCGAGGCTCTAGTTCCCGTGAAAGTGAAGTTGTGGATTAAACAAAAATTAATTCTTTTGCAAATTTTGTTTAAAATTAATTAATTTTTTATTAAATTAATCCTGTTACTTCTTTTCATCCGGAGGTCCCGGTTTGGATTTCCTGTCAGGCATAGGATTTTCACACACGCTACAAATCATTCATCTCATCCTCTGAAGTTATACCTAACGGTGGTTCCGTAGGATACAAAGAAAAAAATTCGTTTATTTCATTATTATATTTTTGTCACCATGGCAACAGATATATAATGAAGTAAAACGAATAATTTTTTTTCTTTAAGAATATCTGTAAAATTTTAATATTATCACAAATATAAGGATAACGAACGCGTCGGAGAACCAGGAGGCAAAGCCCCTGGCCTGAGACCGGCCAAATCGTATGTATATATATATATTTATTTCCGTCTAAGGTGTATAATTTGTTGAGTGCTTCAAATAGTAAGTTCAAGTTTTCAACATAAAAAATGGGCTGCTAGATCTCATTTTTCGTATTTATAAAACTGAATCGTATAGGCCGAAAGATAAAATATTAAGATTAAAAGAAAGATTAAAGATTACGTTAAAAGATTTAATTTGTCCCTGTGTTTATGGAAATCTACAAGTAAATATAGTTACAGTTATAGTATTAAGAAAATATAGTTACTTATTTTTTTAAAAATAACATCTATCTCAAATAAACCAAACAATATTTAACTTATGAGAAATACTTTATTATGCTTCCTTTCCACCAGTTAATTTAAAATTAAACAAATTTTTTTTTCACTTTATAATGTAATATTATTGATGAATATTTAAATAATACTAATACAAAAAAAAAACTCTTAGTTTTACGTCTTTCTATTCCTACCGTAATCTATAAAATGTATTTTGTACATACAGATCAAAATATATATTTATTTGTTGAATATATATATTTGCATAAATATATGCAAATTTACTATTTATAGGTTGGTTTTCTGATTTTATATATTTATAAGTTTATATTCAACTTAAGATTTTTAATCTTCTATTAATAGATAAGGTGTTAATAACTCACAGTTTCTCTACAAAAACTATCAGTATATCCAAAAAGAGACGGAATCCTTGATACAAGGATAGTTTTGATATACAATAGTAGAGATTTTAGAATTAGACAAGGTGGATTCTCAGCGGAGTTTTGCATAGGAATAGAGACGGTTTTGAGACCGGGAGGTGTACATTTGACGGTTTTGTTTAACTTATTGCTTGAAAAAGTAGTAATAAATAAATCCAGGAGAATTAATATTTAATTGAAATATTCAGGTATTAGCTTACTCAGAGATGCATCTTTATTATCTAGAAATCGAAGAGACTTAATGTGTTTAACACTTTAATTAGAAATGGCAGAAAGATAAAAAAGATTCCTAGTCAAATGAGAGAGAGAGAAAGAGAGAGAGAGAGAGAGAGAGAGAGAGAGAGAGAGAGAGAGAGAGAGAGAGAGAGAGAG
>JAAAKQ030252601.1:0-10901 GCA_010016005.3 Zanna intricata | reverse complement strand
TAAAACTCAAAAAAATTAAAAACGAAACACACTTTAGTACACAATAAACTATACTTAGATGTAAACACCACGAGTTTCAAATATTGACTAATTATTGATTGCTCAAATCAGCCGGAAGAAGGATGGATAATTAGTCTGGGCGATGACGCGCTGGTGCGTCATTCGCACGTGCCATTTTATATATCTGACTCCCTTGTGCGTCATCAGCATCGAACGGTGTTAACTTACTATCGAGGCCGAGTACGCATTGATGATTATAAGCCAAGCTTTTTAATGTAGGTTTCATTTCAGTCATTTCATATAATCTGAATTCCGATTAGTGGAATTGTACTATAATTATTTTCTCCTTGGAGGTTGGGATCGTTAATAGAAATTTAAAACAAATATCTGGGGTCTGACTACGATCGACCGGTCGGAAGTTCCGTCTACCTCTGTGGGAACGTGTTGTTTTTATTTATTCGATTGGGATGCATTTTGTGAAAAATTTCAGGAGAAAATGAGTAAAAGTAAATAAAATAATTGAAATAACCTTCCATAAAATCAAACTTTTTCATTATTTTCATGGAATATTCCCTTTCAGGAAGTAGATAATATCAGAGGAACCCTAGATAATTTAAATTCGCCTAATAAATAAATACCTATGATCTATTAAATATATAAGCTTATATTTTTAATAGATCATAGGTTTTTTAATTAAACCAGGTACGTTGTAACAGATAAATGATTACAATATAAACAAGAGATAAATATAAAAAATTAAAAAACACTACTGAATGAAAGCATTGCTCTTTAATGTAGGATAATTGAAGAGCGTACGGTGACAATATAATAGTATTTGTTTATAGTATAACTTGGTTAAATACATTAAATACATATATACATACATATGTATATATTTATATTATATAGCCTATAACATTCTGGGTAACGTAAGGATACCGATTCCGTAAAATTTCGGGCAACGCGGGGTCATGCATAAAAAATTGGTTCAACCGTTGAGCTGCTATGGTAGAACATACATACATCTTAAAAGACATTACTCCTTTTTGGACAGACGTGTAAAAACTGAAGCTCTTAAAACTGACTGTACATTTTATTTCAGACATGTGTTATAAAGAGTGTCCCGCAAAGTGTTTGCCAAATTTAAGGGAATAATTCAGTGCACCAAATAAACAAAAAGATTCATGTAGGTAAATGCATATCTTGCTTTATTATCCTTCTGTCCGTCGTTTGTATTTTATTTTTTTTAATAAAAACAAAATCTTATGAAGAAATTAAGATATTTCAGTGAATATGTACAAATATCAAACATTTTAAAAATTTTACCTTCGAAAATTCCAAAAGTAAAATTAAAATTTTTTAATTACTAATATCTTGGTAAATATTAGTTTCATCTAATTAGGTTTTATTAGATAAAATGTTTAATATGAACAAAATGATAACTCATTTAATGAAATCTGTTGATAAAACAGCTGAAATTTGGATAAAATTGTAAAAAGTGGATCGCCCAACATGTGTGCATCTGACAATATTATTGATAGAAATCGTTATTTTTTTTTAATTCAATTATTAAAGGAAATGGAAATAGGTAAAAAATTGTCAGGCTACAAAATTTTTGCGATTCAGTTCAAACAGTTTCAGCCAAATCTCAACTATTTATCAACCTATTTTAGCAAATGACTCCCATTGTGTTTGTAATATAAGTTTTAAAATTCTATATAATAAAACTGTTGTTTACGGAGTTATTTATGATTAAAATTTTATATATACTGGAATAAAATTCTTTTATTCAAATTTTTATGGTCGTCGCTTAGTATGAAAAAAACTTTAACCCTTATTTATTTTGCAAATGTTGGGTATATATATATATACACGCCAAATTTCATTAAAATACTTCGTTTTTTAATATATAAATTTTTATTGAAAAAAACACGGCAGGCAGAAGGAAAATGAAGCCAGATAGGGTATTTTTTCGTTTTTGTTTTTTTTTTCATGTCCTGAATAAAGTCCCTTAAGTAAGTCAGTACCTCCCAGAAAGCTCTGTTTAAAAATGTTTCGATATATATTGTTTAATTCCATCTGAGTGCTCGGTTTTTATGCATATCGGTTGGTTTTTCCTGTTTTCTCGTTTTTAAAACGTTAAAATTCAACATGACTTTGCTACGGATTAAAATATTTTGTTTAGATATCGGTTAACGATATGCGTTATTCAATAATGAAAATACTGATGAGCGAATATAAATAATAATGTAGTTAATTTGTTATTCAAGTAGTGTATATGTTTAATTCATTACACCAACGATAGGTATTCAACAGTGACTAAAAGAAAATTAAGGAATACCGGCCGACACTAATGATTATTCTCCCGAGCTGAGCCTCCAATTTCCCTACATCATTCATTCATTTCGCTGTTGTCAATCAATCTTTTACGCCAACTTAAACGTAAGCGCGCATGCGCGTTTGGATATTCACAAGTTGGAGCTAAGTTACTATTTGTTTCTCTATATTTTCTAATCGAATTTCATTTTTATCCAAACGTTATTCAGATTATCGTTTCTACTACTACGTATTTTAAAGAAATCGTAGATATTATCATTACCCCTGTTACAAACTTAATTAGCGAATCTTCAACCAATGGAATATTTTCTAATGCTTCAAGATTTTTGTTTTTATTCCCTGCTTTAAGAAAGGTTCTGAACGTGGTTTACAATTTCGTTGTTATTTGTATTTTTTTAAATATTTGGTTAAAAAAAAAAAGAAGAAAAACGTAAACTTTCTTGAAAACATAACAAACTTATAAACAGTCGGCATGGTTTTTTGGAAAAAAATGTTCTTTCTATAAATTTTTTTACAATTTTAAAATTTTAGAAAAGAATGTCTATAGCACAGATGAAAGAAAATAAATCTCTTATTAGATTTTTTGTCATCGGTTGATCTGTCAAATTTTATTAAAGAAAAAACTTACTGTAGTTGGAATCATATTTTACCAACCTTATACTGACAGTTAGAATTTAATTCTTTGATATGAACACCGATATAATAAAATTTAGATCCTCATTCCAAAATTCAGAACGCCGGGAACCACGGAGAAGTACCTTTAATCTTTTCCGATCTGTTGATCTTCCTTCAAAAGGTATTATATAAGGAAGATCTAATGATTTTGTATTTATCAAAATGAAACTTTACTGTTTCTTTTGAAAAGTCTGAATAAAAAGCTAAGTTTGCTTGTAAATTATTTTATCATCCGTAAACAAATATAAATTCCACATTTTTCGAAAATTTATCACACGCTATTTCTCTCGCCAATCCTCAATAATATAGTAAAACTTCGGTTATCCGAACTTTTATCAACTGACCTTCTATTATGCAGGTGATGTTGAGGAAATTAAAAAAAAAAAATAAACAATTTATCAGAAAATAAAACCTTGATAAATTTTTAACAGATTTATCATATACTGTATTCTTAATTTTGTAATAAACAGATAAAGTCATCATCTAAAAATTTTTGAAGATAAGTGATTGGATTTCAGCGAAATATTTTTCGATTCTAGTATTCAGTTTTTGTTTAATAATGAAAATATTGTTACATTCAAGAGACGTAGTCGGTCTGAACTTTGAATTAATCAAATAACTAACCGTTCACATAATAAAGCATTTAATTGTTTCAAAATATTTTTAAAAAATAATAAGCATATGAGCATATAAGCTGGATATACTTCTATGTTTAAAATTACTTCATGTGATTTGGCAACTAAGATTGAGTCGCATTCCTAAAGCAAAAATATGTTCAGAATATGTTGTTTAATTTTTTCTTGTATTTTCGTCAATGAGTGTTGTTTTTTTTTTTTTTTTTACAATCTGTCGTTAGCAATGAAGAATTTTTTAAATGTATAAATTTTTAATTTTAATTTTTTTAGAATAATTCCTTAATCGCAGCTGATTATACCCGCGACTAAGTCTAAATGTTCTATTGTTTTAAGACGTTAATAAGATATCACGGTTTATAAACGCCATCTTTTGTTATGGTGTAAAGTTTGTTATACGACTTAAAGCGCGAACAGTTAAAAAAGGGCTTACATTTGATGATATCCCTTCTTGCTTCTAGTTTCCCGTACTTTGCGACTGTTTCACTCACAAGTACGATTGTATAGCCACTGCATTTGATTGTCGCCTAAATCTATTTCTACACTGCGCGAGTAGGTTAAAAAAAAATTAGTAGACTCATCTTGATTGAATGAAGTTTTATCCGTAAAATTTTTGTTATTCCTTCTCCGTTCTCGATGAATTCTATTAGTTTATGGCCGCTTTTATTTTTTTTAATTTTTTTTTTGTTTCACCTCCGGAACCACCGTTAGGTTATATCTTCAGAGGATGAGATGAACGAATTGTAGCGTGTGTGAAAAATGCCACGCCTGACCGGGATATGCCGCTTTTATTAAAAAAAAATAATTTTATAAAGCGTAATAATTCTAATTTAATTAAAAATTTTGGATTAATAATTTTCATGCTTTTTGTATGACTTTTTTTTAAAAAAATCCATTCCATTTCAAAGTGGAAGTCCGAAATTACCAGATTTCTATTACCATTATTAAAATTTTTAAATGATATATTTACAAATGGATGAAGTTTTTTTTTTTTTAAAGAACCTTTTTTTAGATAATTAGCAACTCTTTCTTCAGTTGAATAACCGGTTACCATTTTATATAGGCTACCATTTTGCCAACTGATGAATGAAGTTATTTTGTTTCGAAAAGCGAAAACTGGGAATTATACAAAATGATTAAATTGTTACATATAATGCATAATTATCTTTATAGGTGTGTGTACATTGACGATTTTGCGGCTGTGTAACGGATAAAACAGTTTAATAAATAAGTAAGTGTGCAAGCCTATTTAAGTTTTACTAATCTGAATAATTTTTAAGTGCCTTCACATGCGCTACTAATTTCATATTTCCATCAAATTAACAGAGTTTGAAGTTACGAAGTGCTCTTCTAATCTTGTCTACGCCTTTCTATTTCTCCCTCCTTAATTCTCTTCATCTCGTTCTTTCATTCAATATCTTTCTATCTCGTTTTATCTCCCTCTTCAACTTGTATCTATATGAGCGTGCGCCGTGCATAAAGCGAGGAGTATATGTAAGAGAAGTAACTCTTCTCGACCTCCCCGCAACGAGCCAACCGAGAATGTCGGCCGAGACCACAGATCACCCTAGAGAATCAACACGCAACGAACGAGTGTGCTACGTTGAATAGTCGGCACTCAACAGGATGGGATTCCTGACTCCTTCATATTCTGCATCGCATACTGCTATTCCTTTAATATTTCTAACATTGAAAAGGCAGCGAAAGAAAATTAAATTTATGTTTCTTTGTCATATTCCATAGAATTGATGAAAAATCAAATATATCTTTCATAAATATTATGTTCTTTTAATTTTTAAATATATAAATATGTTTTTAAATTATTTTTTTTATCTTTTTAAAGTACGTGATAAGATTACAAAATTAATTAACGACTATTTTGTAAAATAAAAATAACAAATAATATTGAAAAAAAAAATACCATAAAATGTACTCACTACTCGTGGCTTTTTTTGTATATTATAATTTACCCAAAAGCTTTCGTCAGTAGGATATTGCATCTATAAATTATACTACTTAATTTTATACTGGACCACGAAGTGAAAAAACTGCGTCGAGGTTGAGCATTTTTAGGTGAAGGTGAATCCCTTACAGGATTGGATGTCCATACCTATAATTTTTGCTACATCAGCAAAAATATTGATCCATCAAAAATTTAAAAAAAATTTATGTCTTAAACTTTTAGAAGAGCAACCAAACAGCAATGAGAAAATTTGGGTTTTCTGTACTTTTAATAACGATCGGATAAATTTAGTTATAAATATTTTAAACTGTAGTAATTATTTCTTTAAAAGCATTTCTTCTTACTTTTGAGTTTATTCTTAAGAAGCGACAATTCATAAACTTATGAAAAGAAAATAATGAATAAGAATAGCCAAAATATTATATAAATTTTATCCATGTATTTACCTTTCTTGACTAACATAATTTAGGATACTGTAATGAGTCAGAAAGTTTTATTTACTTTTTTTTTAGATTCTTTAACTTTTTTTTAGGAAATACAAAATGTTATGGGGCACATCTGTATGTATGGATGTGTGTATGTATGTATTTTTTCTCTTTCTCTGAGTGTGCTTGCGCGCACATGTGCATACTTTTTTAATATTTAAGGAATAAGTGAAATATGAAATTTCTTGTGTATTTCTTGTACACGGGGTACTGATGTTATTACATTTTTAGAAAAACTGCCTAGAGAGTGAGGTAATTAATAAAATTAATACGTGGCCTTTTAAGCCACGATTACTATCATTCGATAGGTATGCTGGTAGAAAAAACTTATCGGGGAACTTTTGAAGACCTTTAGCCGTAATCAAAGTGCAAAAATGAAATTTTTCCCTAACACTACCCAAACTATAAAATAAAAATCATTCAAAATGTTGGATGTGGGTGATCATTTTGGAACCTGATGGTGTAATTTGGTGAAAAGTTTGTTGAAACAATTTTAAAGATTCTTTTTTAAGTACTTACCAGTAGTGAAATAATTAGAAAACTCCCTTCCCATCCTCCCAGAATGAATTATTAAATATTTAGGATCTAAATGTTTTTAAGTTTAAAATTTTAAAAATACTTTAAAGTAATAATTATGAAGCTGAAAAGTACATATATCCCGTTTTAGTTTCAAGAAAGGAAGAATCTGTGTAATTACTTAACTTGACACACACTAAAGTAAAAAATAAAAATATTTTTGTATCTTTAAGAAAGACAAAAAAAAAGAAAATAATTAAACCACAAAGGTTGATAGTAAATTTCTTAATGAAATAAAGATTCAGTTCTGGCCAGGCTCCACACCTAAACGAAAAGATATGCGATATAATATCTTACACTACTAATATCTGTTTACATATAAGAGTCGTGCACTTCATAAAAATAAAAGATGATTTTTTTCTGTTCTTACGTTTTTCTGTTAAAAAATACCAATGGATTTGGAACTAAACATTATAAAAATAAAACAGAATAGGCGGCTGGATACACCCATTTCGAAATGGGTGTTTAGAGAAAACTTTCTTCAATATATATTTTTTTTCATCAGAGGATATATTTTACAAAAATATTATTTATGTTAAGTCCAGCTTTATTAGATTTATATTAGACTGAATAAACCGTAAAGAAAATATCTGCAGTGTGTCATGTACAAAAAGAGACTTAGTTCCGTCAATCCATTGACTTATATCTATTAGACCCGACTAAAAACCAGAAATACTTCACTGATTGATTTATCTTTCATGAAGGTAAAGGAATTTTTTGGTAGGATGAAGTTTTCATTGGTATCGTTACGGAGACACATCTGTATCTGTCTGTCGAACTAAATGTAATATGCTGCCTGTATCTGTCTGACATATCCTGATTGTTGAGCGATTCGGCTATAGCCGAATCGCTCAACTGAGTAATTTGAAAGTTATATTCCGAACATATAAAAAAGAAAAAGATTTTAAAATTTTAGTGTTCAAAAAATAAGAATTTGTATGGAGTTCTTTAAAAAAAAAAATCTTATTTTTGGAAAATATCTTTTTGTTGTTAAACGGTGTATCAACAAAAAGTTTGAAACTGGTAAATGTTAAACTTGTGAATATATTAAATATTATATAAATTTACATTTTCCTGACTGCCAAGTGTCCAAAAATGTATTATAAATATTTTTAATTTTGTTTGCTACCCATAGCATAAAAATAATTTTAGTTAAAACTGAATACAAAAAAATAATACTGATTATGGATTAACTCAAATAAATGATGGTAAGCCATACTAATTACGGAATAACTTAACGAAATAACTTGAGATTAACCTGTTTACCATTTTTTATATTATGGAAAGCTGGTTTAAGGCACAATATATTTTTTACCACAATTGTTTGGTAGGTCTTGGAACCTTAAATTTTTATTTTAAGAATTAACAACCAGATATGAATTTTTTTTTTTAAAAGGATAGAGACAGCTGTAAGATAGACACGAAATAGCTATTCACGAAATTTTTCCATCTCGTTTAACAATTTCAAGGCTGATTAGATAATAAATGATATTAGAATTTATGTAAATATGGAATTTAACAAAAATGCCATTTTTATGATAGTACAGATTAGATTAAAAAGAAAACGCTCCGAATATCGGTCATATTTTGATATTGCCTAAATTAGGGATCGACGGAAAATTACAAATCAATTTAAAAATTTGAATAAGTGTTCGAGTAAATGACGTTCCATTACATTATTAATATGATTAATTTCCTTTGGCTATTCGTCACAAAATTCATTGATAAAATATTTGAATCATAAAAAGTAAACACATGTTTACTATTTAACGGTTTAATCTGTAGGAGCAATCAAGTACCAAAATAGAATGTATTTTGCTTAATTTTTTTAATAGTTTTATTTTTTAATTGTTTTTTTATTTTTTTAATAGTTTTTTTTTAATAGTATGTATTTTGCTTAATTTTTTAACAGTAGTAAAAAAAGAAAAAATATTCTAATTTTTTAAATATAATTTCAATTTCCCTGATACTAAAAGGAAAAAAATATTTGTGGATAAAAATTCAGTCCGTCAATAAAACCGTGATCTTTACGAATTAATTTATAAAATACACTAAATCATGTTGTTGTTTTTTTTCTTAATAAGACAAATAATTCTTCTTCCATCAGTAAAACTGGATGTAGATAATAGTATTAGTAGTAAATCACTTTACATGAATACTCTATAGCGGAAATCTAGGTGGAGTGGTCATATAGCCGGCGCCACTGACGTGTTCTCCAGTCCTCTGTCTCTGGAACTCCCTTGCGGTGTTCACATTAAACATTTACGATCAGTCAATCTCTCTCTGTCTTCATATATATATATATATATATATATACACACACATATACATCTCTCTTTATTTGCAATTATTAATCAGTATCAAAATGATGAAAGGGGGTGTAATTGCAAAACCTCACGTAATCATACGATGTAAACAAAATTCTAATTTTGACGATGCAATAATTTTAATAGATCGATTGAAGACTTTCTTTCTTTTTTCGATGTGATATCACTTGATTTTAACTAATTTAATACATTAAATACCGTTCAGTCAAAGTTAGTAAATTTCTTAGAATATTTTTTCCTGTCGCACTCATATTTTAATCCCCTATTTTTTATTACGTACATTAATGATATAACCGTGTTCAAGAATATTGTCGTAATAGACTTGTTAGTGTGAAAACAGTTCTTACTGCCTTTTTCGCCGAGCCAAATATATATTGCTGCAAATCAGCAACATAAGTCTGCCAGAAACTTATATGCTACTTAGATTAATAAGCTACATTTCAACTTTGTTTATCATCGGCACTGACTAGGTTTTTAACATCATTACTCTCAGAGAAATCAAGTATGACTGGTATTACTTGTACCTTAGTCGATTTACATATTTATAGCCTTAATAAGGTCCTTATCTTATAAAACATTGCACCTAATGCATGTAATGCATTTCGTAGACGTAGAAGCATTTGATTAAGTAGAAGAATTTTAACGGTTAGTACTGTCAAGTAAATAAGGTTAATGTATGATATTAACGAAAAAAGAATTGATTAGCATATTTCTATTAGAGCCTACATCAACAATTACTGCCGGCCTCCGTGGCGCGAGTGGTAGCGTCTCAGCCTTTCATCCGGAGGTCCCGGGTTCGAATCCCGGTCAGGCATGGCATTTTTTACGCACGCTACAATTCATTAATCTCATCCTCTGAAGATATACCTTAACGGTGATTCCGGAGGTTAAACAAAAAAAGAAGAAAAAAATAATCAACAATTACTAGTTGGAATGGAATTTTTTGTTTGAAAATGGGATTCAAGTATAGTGAAACTGCTTTTAACCCATATAAAAATTCCGTAGCTGTGATTAGAGGTCCTCTCTTGTGTAGAAGTTATGCATAAAACACACTAATTCATTACTGGGAGCTGTACATTAAACCTTAGCCCTTGAATTTTTCCTACCTTGTCCACTTATCTACTCTTATATAATCTCTAACATTATCATCTTGTGTAATATGTCAATATAAATCTTTTTTTATAATGAGAATTTTTGCAGTTTTTTTTAAATTATTTCTATATACTCATGTAACTGGTATTTTAAGTATTTTATTCTACTTATTTAAGATATGATAGTTTTGGAAACACTCCCTGGGATAAGGTCAGGCTTACGGGTACACGTGTTACAGAAGAAAACTGTTTTCTTTCTTCTCCCTTTAACTATTTTGTTAGTACAAACATCCTGACCAAGAAGGGGAAGACACCTACCTCGTGACGGATCCAATCACTATACCACCCCCTCCGTATCTAGCCCTTAGGGGCTTCACCGGAGGTTATCTTTAAAGCCTCAAGACATATTTCATTTTGCCTCAGTCAGGTTGCCACTGACGCGAATGTGACATTCCTATAGGTGTACTAGTCTTAAACGGATCCTACAGACATTATACAAGTCTGTTGACAAGACCATCCGATCGAGCTGAAAGTTGCCTACTCGACGGCAGAATGAGTGCAATACACAGCGCCAAGCCTAAACACACGAACACTACACCTAATACCAAAACTGAGAAGCAAACTTAAATTGAAAAGAACAGAACATAGTATGAAATAAAACATATATGAAAAACAATAACAGAACAATAAACAAAAACAACCTAACTTAATGTAAGTGACCAACAAACAGTACAGTGCCGGCCTCCGTGGCTGAGTGGTAGCGTCTCGGCCTTTCATCCGGAGGTCCCGGGTTCGAATCCCGGTCAGGCGTGGCA
>JAAAKQ030252534.1:0-28023 GCA_010016005.3 Zanna intricata | reverse complement strand
ACACTTCATTCACATTCATACACATCATTCTCATTCATCCTCTGAAGTAATACCTTACGGTAGTTCCAGAGGCTAAATAGAAAAAGAAAAAAAAAAGACATGGCAAAACTGTTTGAAAGGGTTTTCAAAAGCTGCATCAGACAGATGATGAGGGGTTGTAGCAAAAGAAACAGATGTGATACAGATATGGTAGATCCACTACAGATGCAATATTTTC
Source organism: Zanna intricata (assembly GCA_010016005.3). Taxonomy (NCBI): domain Eukaryota; kingdom Metazoa; phylum Arthropoda; class Insecta; order Hemiptera; family Fulgoridae; genus Zanna; species Zanna intricata. The sequence goes on along the minus strand of JAAAKQ030252534.1, from coordinate 27,806 downwards.
ACTGAAGCAAGTGAGAAGAAGAGGGATTATAATAAGAAATTTATAATGGTGTCTCTGGATATAGTAAAAGCATGTGATAGCATGGATAGGGAAGTTGTGTGGTGGGCTAGAAGAAAGAAATGTGAATAAGCAAACATCCAAATGGTTGAAGTTATGTGTGAGGGGATTCAGTTGTTTGAGGATAAGGTTGGAAAGGTCAAACTGGTTTGAGATAGAGAATGAATTGAAACAAGGAAGTTTGGTATTTCTAATTTTGTTTATAATAATTATGGATAGAATCTTCAAAATGTTCATAAGGAAGTAGCAGAAGGAATAAGCAACCTGTTATTTGCTAAAAATTTGTTATTATGTAGAGGGTTTAATAAAAGTGTAGAGTAATGAAATTCAGAATGCAGTTTAATGTTGAGAAGAGTAAAGAAATTCATCTGTGATAATACATTAAAAAAAAAAAATTTTAACAGTAATGTTTTTGTTATAAATGCAATTATTATTTGTTTTATTACAGATTGATGTATTTGTGTATATTTATTTCAGATTAAATATGGCCTTGATGAACCAGCTGATGATTTACCTTCCAGAAGAACCCGAGGCAGAAAGATTAACTATCAGGAAGTGATGGGCTCAGACACAGAGGAGGTAACTTCTCTTTTATCTCAGAAGGTATATATTTAAACGTATTGTTTCATGAAAATAAAAAATTATTTATCCACTTAGAACCCAAACTTTAATAAATTTTTTCCCCATTTTAAAGAAATTATGTTTTCTTTGTAGAACTTTTATCAATAATAATCAGTAAAAATTTCATCTAACTGGTTCCTCGCTTCTGCCATTAACAGTTATTCTTAATGATATAGAATCATACATATGATATATTCTGTATATTGATGGATTGCTGTTGAGAACACATGACATTTTATATTGTGACAAATAAGTTATCTATTTATATCTTATTTATATGACTTATAAATTGTCTTACTAATTAAATTATTTTCAACAATTAATTATATCAAAATAGTGAATTCAGAATGTGTGTATTCTAAGAGCAATTCATCAGTATGTAAAACTACATAAATATATGAATTTTTATTAATTTTTCAGGAAATTTTAAATAAAACAACCAGGAGAATTATCAGCGATGATGAGGATGAATTTAAAGTAGAAGAAGAAATTAAAGAAAAAGAAAAGAATTCTGATAGTGAATCTGGTAATTTCTTTATGTTATCATTTATAGTTTTATTAATTGCCTGTATATTTATTATTTTATTTATTTCTTGTTTTTTATTTTTTTATTTTTTTTTTTTTTTTGAGCATATTAGGCTTCCTTTTTCTGTAACATAAGCTTCCTAATAAATGCCAAGTTGTATACATTTTTTTCTGGGTTGTCTTACACGTACCACATTTTGGTTATGGCACCTAACACACATACAAATATTTTCCTTTATCTCTTCTGTTAAAAAAAATCTTTTTCTTTTATTTTGGATTTTCCTTTTTTCCAGAAGTGAAAGTTCTGTTTCCATATCAGATAAGAGTACAGTAAGAAGTATGAAGGAGCACAATTGATTAAAAAGGAGACCAAAATTTGATGACTCCTTCGATGATGGTTGTTAAGCAAAAGTTAATTAAAAGTAATGTGAGCATTATTTTCTTCACTTTTCCTCATTTGTTTAATAATATCTATGCATTATTCATATTAATCTATGAGGCCAAAACTTTACTTTTCGCAGAAAAAGATTAAAACATTGAGTTTAATTAAATATCACTTTGTTGTAGATTTTTTAAAATGATACTTTGCAAAACAGCACATTGAAAACTGGGAAGTTTAAGTTTCTAGATCCTAACTGTATCCTCTTGTTTGATTTTCATTAACATCTCTCTGAAGTTTAAGACTATTAAGTATTTTTTACAATTGTTTGATTAATTTATTCACTTCTGACTCTATTGTGACTGTATGTATTTGTTCTTCAGTCAAGTATACAGTAATAGACTACATTAATATCTGATGAATGTTCTATTATTCAGCCTGAAAAGACAGTACAAATTTTTAAAGTGTATTTAAGATTCATCAGCTACTTTCCAGCATGTCAAACAGTGTGAAGTCATTACACATATTTGTTGATCATAGACAATCTCAGTTGTAATTCAAATGTTTTCTGAACATGAGTTATAAGAGTCAACTTCTAACAATTAGTAATAAGTGAAAGATTCTTCACATTGTATTTTCTGAAGCAATTAACAGCATTTCCAAGAAGTCCTCTGTATAATATACAGAAATTTAATTTAAATCAGTTTGTATCTTGTAACTATGGATCATGTCTACAAATCAACTTGTTTAATGCCATTAGGTGGAATTAAGAAAAATTAATAGAAAACGGAACATGTAACAAACTGTATACTTTAATTGAGCTTTCTCTATTATTCTATAAAATAACAGATAGCATATTACTCGATAGTGGGTTTTATTTATTTATTTTTTTTCAATGCTCAATTTATTGTTAGAGTGTCATTAAATTAATGGCTCTTCAGTATAATGTTCCATCAACATGTTTCTATAATCAGTCAGTTCTTTACTTACTCTTAAATGTCCCCACTTCATAACAGAACCTTCATTTCTATAGATAACATACAGGAGATGCAAGGGTCTTCATTGTGGAAAGATGTTCTGCAAGGCAATCAAGACCTGTAATCATCCAGAGACAGCACAGATTCCCTTCTTGGGTTGTTAGGAATTATATTCTCACCATTAATTAGAGCTACACACTATTTACTTTCCATCTCCATTGTTGGATAGCTTAGGAACTTTCCTTTAAATCTTCAGTTTATAAAATTTTTAATGGTGGAAAGACAAGCTACATGTTTTAGTCATCATTATTCAGGTCTCTTGCCTCGCCAACAAGTCACATTCTCATTTCCTTACATTCCAATCTGCAATGGTATCCAATAAAAGGTAACTAGAACAAAACTTCACCTAATTTAATACATTCTTAACATTATTAGGAGACAACAAAATCTTCTTAGGGTAGATTTAAAATCTCAAAATAATACTTGGCAAATTAAATGCTCCCTTTATGTTTAACAAGTTATCACCATATAATTTCATCTGCATAAAGTGCTGTCCTAATCCCCTCTTATTTTCTGTAGGTCAGTTTCAGTTGGCAAGTCGTTGAATATGGCCAGGCTCAGTACATCTCTCAGAAACACCAACATTGTTTCCTAAAGCCTGTTAATGTACCATTGATCTTCATAGCACAGAATTGTTGTTTGATGATAAAGTAAAGCAATCTTAACATATTCCTCCTAATATTACAGTTACACAGCTTTTTTACTTCATTCTCCAGATGGAGTCATGTTTATTTATTCATTATTTCTCCTCCTGTTAGTTGTTCATATAACAACATAATTCACATCCAGCTGATTTTTTTTGTACTTATTATTCAAAAAAATTATGTTTTCATTTGTTCATTTAATCATAAAATCAGTAGTGGCAAGTAATATCGGTGCTTATACTTCCTCTAGTAGATTTGTTACAAACACCACACAGCATTTTTGAATGTAAAAATCAGCACTAATGTAAGGTATACCAATGAAGAAAATATCAAAAGTTGGCAGATTAAATGTAGTATTAACAGTATGATTTTAAACATAAATAGAGATAATTTTTTCTTCATAAACAATCTTAGCATAGCACACACTTAACAGAACACAACAGTATTCAACATTGAAGGCGTTAGACTGAAATTTCACATACCATTTCACTTGACTGATGATAGAAGGTAAAATATTTTCAATAAAAAAATTCTAATCTAGTGGAATTTGACACTGTTATTAAACAAAATGCATTAGTATAAGTTATTAAAACAGTTTTAAAAAAATAACTAATAATACAGTAAAATCACTGCCTTGACACAACTTTCTACAAATACTATAAACTAATTGAGTAAACAAAGAAAAGTGACGAGTTGGATCGCAACATATCCATACACTTGGAGTTCTCACTTTAAACATATGGACCAAATCTGCAGAAACCACCAGGGTTGTTTAAGATTTACATAGGAAGTCCTTAATTTCCTGGCTAAATTGTAAAAATTGTTTCGTGATTGATCAATATTTCTGGCCACTAATGACTGGCAGCTTACATGATTTCTCAACTGCCATCCAAGAAAGATATAAATTTGGAGACTTTGCTGGACTTGTCTGTATAGCTTTGAGTACCCACAACTTGGAAAAGCTATCCTTTTTTTATTTAATCATCTCTTGTCTTACTGTTGCCTTATGTCCCTCTCAATCACAACTTCCAATTTGCTTCTCTCTACCTTGTTCCTTGCTTTGTCTCTATCAATCCTAGTCTTGGCGAGGACTACATCCAGAAGGACTTGTAATTATAGACCTTATCCTTGGATACATGCTGGCAGCCACCTTCAGTATAAGTGAAATGTAAGTTTTCTGTTACTAGCTTTTCTTTCAGGTCTGTCTTAAATAAGGCGTTACTGAAAATCATAAGACATAAATTATGGCAAAATTTTGTAATTTTTCTGTTTTTAATGTAAAATTTATAGGAAATTTTATTATGAGAAAATAAATAAACATAAAACAAATAGAAGTTAGAGAAATTTGACTTTGGTTAAAAATTTACATTTCTAAATGAAATAGCCAATCAATTTAACTAAGGAAAAATAATTTTTGAAGCATGTTAAAATATGAGATGCTACTATTCTAAAAAGTATGGTCTTATCAAATGCATTTCAAATAACCTGTACATTATATCATAGAAAGAAACTTTGTAGTTTTCACCACACTGTCAGTTTTGTGTCGCACAAATTGTGCTGAAAATTTATATTCAACAAAGTAGCTTGTCTTCTTACCAGTGATAGGAATTTTAAATGTTGGTATATTTATCACAGGTAAAAGTAGTTTATCCGTAAACAGCAGTTGTGAAATTATGTAGCAGTTCACAAAACAAGTTATTGTGGCATTATCTTGAGGCTGAAGGTATTCCTTTTTTGTACATAAAATGGGTATGCTAGTTTGTGGAATATTATCTTATTTTGAAATTCTTTACAAAATTGTTCTGGGACTATGTTCAACTATTTAAAGAATATTTTCAATTTTCTCTTCACATTTAGCTAGAGATATAATGCTAGGAAGAGTTCCATGCAAATTCTTAAAAATGCTAAACAATACCTTTTTCAGGACCTGTGTGTCTAGTTCAGAAGCTACTAAAAAGGAATCATAGTTCTTATAAGTTCAAACTATATTTAAATATAATTAACTTCTTCAAGATATAGATGAAATTAGTTTTAAACATAATTCAAACAGCTTTGTGATGACAAACACATATCATTATTTATGGACAATGAATCGCATTCAAATTAAATTTCTATTCATTTATTCAGCAATGCCAACATTTTTCTCAAAGTAATAAAATTTACAGCTTAGTTTTTTCTATATTTATTTACATTTTGTTTTTAATAACCAAATTTTGTAACTTGTGTTTATTTTCTAGCTACTGTATTCTTTTTTATTTGCTTACTGGTAATTTAAAATAGTTAATTTTGAACAGACTTAAAAATGTATGCAAATAAGAGCTATGTTAAACAGAAATTGATGCAAATTTTTAAAGAGGAATATTTTCAAAAAATATATAAAATTGGTTACCAAGAATCTAACATTAGATGGCCATGATTATTGTTAAACATTCACCATCGGTAAACAATGATAAATACATCCCACATTATAGGAAAATAAATAAACAAATCAGATAAATAAATAAAGATAGGAGAAATAATATTGATAGAGTTTTTAGAATGAGAATAAAAAAATACAAACTGTTAGCATATTAGGAAATTCCTATCAAAAGCATAAATTTAGCTTAAAAATATCTAAACCATTCAAATTTTTAACTGAGATTCCCAAAAACAACTATTATGTTTTTTTAGTATTATTCAGGGAAAAACTCTTCAAAGTATTTGTTATATAATGTTTTAAAAGTACTGTTCTTTTTTTTACTATTTATTTTCTTCTGTATAATATTTTCTATTTTTCTGATGATGATTATATAACAATTAAAATAAATGGCCATGTAGTTTTAGATTTTTCATAAATATTTGGTACAGTTTTTGAACATTTTTTTGTTCTCCAATTTTTTTATTTTCAGCTTCAGTTTAAAAGTTACTAGAGATACAGTACTGGGACACGTTTAATTAATTTTACAGGATAAAAACCATAAAGAAACCATCACATTTACCACATAGTTAAAATTTCAAGAACTTAAATATACACTTTGAGCTGAGATCTTTTATATGAACATTTTTCTTTACCTATACAGTAGAACATGTTCTGAAATTCTTCCTGTTTCCTCATGTAACATCTGTGTATACCTTTGAGCTTTTCTTTAATACCACTTATTTTAATTATTATTTACCAATGTGTTCTTACTATTTTAGATTATTATTTTTTAAATGTTTTTATCGTCTGGCTTGCAAATACATCTATTTCTTAGGAGGTGGTGATTCTTGTTGTTTCCATTCACCTTGTGAACACAAATTACTGCCCTTCATTCTTGTGAATAAGAAAATCCAAATATTACTTATTTTATTGTAACAAATTTATTTTAAGTGAAGATCATTACATTTTACCGATCATCTTGTTTAATATAGATTGATTTTTCCCAATAGAAAGTTAGGCTCCATTTTATTAATTATTTATAGTTAAACAACCAATTGGCAAATATTTTGTTAAATTTTTTAACCCCGAGAACTATAGATTCTGCTCTTTAGTTGAAGTCAAATAGCTCTTAATTGTTGGATTTTCCTGAAATTTTTTAATTGGCATTTGTATTTGTAAAAATAAAAATAATTAAATAAGAAAGAAAATAAGTAACCGGGTATTGAAATATTGACAAAAATAAACCTCTAGATGATGTGTTATATTAATTTATTATTTATACAGTTTATTAATTTATAAATTTTGAAGAAAAATGTTTCATATAAAATTAACATGCATACATCCTTTTTTTTAATTTTATGAGTACATTTATAATTAATTATTAAATGTAAAAAAAAATTCTGCATATTTTATTTTCTACATTTTTTTCTATGAATGCCTGATGCCCTAGTTATACTTTAACCCGATGTACAATCTTCAAATTGAAGATGATTGTTAATGAAAACATTAAATGGTTAAGTATCCATGTTATTTGTAATACGAAGAGGAGCTGTTAGTTTTTTAGAGGAAATAAATGTTTTGAAATTTTTACTAAACTCCACACTATATTGGTGGTGGCATTTGTTTACATAACGTCAAATTTATTTCTTTGCATTTAATGATAAGAATTGTATTTTGATAAGTTCTTTTTATTGATGTATGCTTATGATTGCAGGTCCTGAAGTTGAGAATCCTCAGAATGAAAGTGGTGGTGATGATGTCGCTAATGATGGACAAAAACAGGCTGCTAGTAATATTGAACAAGAGGAAGTAGATGAAGACATTGAGGAGGAGGAAGAAGAGGATGATGATAATGATGATGAGGAAAAGGAGGATGATGAAGATGATGATGAAGAGGAAGAGGAGGAAGATAGGGATGAAAACTGTGAAAGTAAATTGGGTAATGAAAATGAAGAGAGTGGTACTGAAGAAAATTCTAATATTTCGAACAAATTAAGCACATCACTTTCAACTGATAAAGTTGAAAAGGATGATTTGAAGTGCAAAGTTAATAATGATGTAATTGTTCCTACTAATGTAAATAAAATACTAGAAACCAAAATTTCTAAAAGTGAAAATGAGACTCAGAGTTTATCAGATGGGCAAGAGCAGATGGAAAGTATTATCACTACTATACTTGATAAAAAAGATAGTGAAGTTGCACCTAGAGAACTACCTTCACTTAAAATGAGGATTAGTAATCAGTCTGTGGTGCCAATAAATTCAAATAATGATTCAAACAATGTAAAACCTCCCCCAAGGCCTCTTGTGTCTACAGAAAATAATACGTCTTCAACTGTTTCTGTAGATCTACGTCAGAAATTACAGTTGGCTCTTTCAAAAAAACTTAAAAGAACTCAAGATTCTGAATCAAAATCTCAAGCATCCGAAGGTGTCAGTGATGATGAATTAGAAGATTCCAGTGAAGAATTACTCGAAGAAGAAGAACTGGATGAATTAGAAGAGGAAGAAGAAGCAGAGGAGGAAGATGATGAGCCATTAGAAGAAGGAGAAGTCCCTAAAAAGGTTATTAATCGATTACAAAGCATTCAAGCCATGCAAAAAAAAATAGAAGAGGATATGTGTCTAATTCAGAAAGATGTGAATGAAACAAAAGAAAAAGTTGATAGCGTGAGACCGACTGTCGCTTTAGAACCTGAAAAGACTATGGGGATTAGAGTTGTTTCTCCATTGAAACTTATGGCAAATCCTCCTACTTCTATAAATCAGCCACCATATGCACGAATGCCAGTGGGTGTCCCTCAACAGCAGACATCTCAGCCCGTTGGTATTGCCGCAGAACCTACTCAACCAACTCCACCACCTAAAAGGCGAGGTAGAGGTCGGGGCAAGAAACAACTTGCACAGGAGAAAGCTGCTCAAGAAAAATTGGCTGCAGAAAGGTTAGCACAAGAACAGCAACAACTGGTCTCTGGTGGTAGTGTAATTAGAGGCATGCTTCAATCAGGACAACCTTCTCATTCATTCACTTCTGTTCCTAGGCATTATTCTAATCAGCTTCAACCTCGAAGTGATGCTGGAAGAGGAGTGCAATTTCCATCAATCCCCAGAGGACGTCTGCCTTTTCCTGTCCAGCATTTTAGTCCTAATCCATCCCATCGCTTAGGTAGACCACCTCAGCAATTGTTTCATTCATCTCACCATCCTTTAGATCCCTCCCCTTCAGGGGGTGGTCCAATAAACATACAGTCACCTTCTTCAAAAACAGACTCTTCATTACCCTCACCATCTGTCAGCAGCCCTCAAGGTAAATCTACTCCTCCTCATCCTGCTTACCATAGACCTCAGGGTCCTGGCATACGATTTCCTCCTCCAGATTCAAATTCTACTAGACATTCCCTCCCATTTATGTCTTCCTCTCAGACATCCAATAGACCGACAAGCTATCCTTCTTACCACCATCCTTCTGGTTATCCATATTCAGTAGCCGGCTATCCAGCTATTTTGGGTGAAGATGCTCTACCTGCTGCCGCTTACCAAGGTTCACCTTCACAATATTCAGAACATTTTAGTGAAACAAATGCTGTGACATCTGATACAAGTAACAGCAAATCATATGATGAAGAAGTTAGCGGGGGAGAGTTTGGTGGTCTTGTTTCTTATTTCTCAAGTCAAAGAGAGGATGATCTTGAAACATAGCCTGATAACCGGATAATTATTAGATGTAAATTAGAATAAACCATATTATTTTATATAGTCTTTAATAATTTTAAAGTATTATTTATATTTAAGTTTTTTTTTATTTTAATGCAGAATTTTTTTATAATTTTTAATAAAGAGATGTTAGGTATATTTATATTAAAAAATTTTAATTTTTTATTAAAGTAATACTTAAATGTTATGTATTTATTATTTTAAAATAATTTTGTTATTGTTTGTTTTCGTACTTTATACGTTTATATTTATCTGTAATGTACAGTTCTAGCAGCTATTTATAGATAACAAAATAATTATATTTCTTGCGAATTTATGTTCTTTGAATTGATTTGTATATATTTGTAAATATCACAGTTTCTCCAGTTTATAAGAAATGTTTCTAGATTAAGATATATAATGAAAAATTACATTTTTTACATTGTATTATTATTTATATGTAAGTTAATTTATCTGTATCAGTGGTCAAATAAACAAACTTTCCCCTTTTTATTTTTGAAAATGGAACAATATGTATTTACTGTGATACTTAAACTAAAAATTAGGCAGCTAAGTAACAGATTTTGAAAAAATCTAAATATTAATCATAAATCAATAGTAAATCATAAATCTAAATAGTACAGTTGAGTCGATATCACAAATTATTACAGGCACACGTTATACTTAAAAAAAATTTTAATTTATTTTTATAATGTATAGCATTGATTTCTTTAAATTACAGAAATAAAAAAAATTTTATTTACATAATCATTGACTTATATTATTAAAATTGTTTATTGCTATGATCAGTACTTGCATGAATTCGATCAAAAAGTTTTGTGCTAAATCTGTAGGGATTTTTTTTAACAGTTTTTTTTTAAAGATAATAGTAATCTGTGAGAGACCGGAGTAGACTCAAAAAAAATGACAAGGGATTCATTATTCAGATTTATTCAGTTATTTTTTAAGTGTTTATCCATCATGTGGATGTTATTTAATAGACATTTGATATGTTGGTTGCCTAGATCCCATAGATAGTTCATTAACTATGCAAGTACCAAATTTACGATTGTGAGTTATACTTTCAAACTTATTGTGGATTCATTGTAATAACCAACCCATCTGGTGCAGTATTGTATTATATATGACTTAATAGACCATACCACTCACAATTTTTCATATTGCAGCTTAATATAAAGCATCAATATTTACAGTAAAGTTTTTTTGCAAATTTCCTTAGTATTTCTAGCTTTGTTGCTTGAATAAATATTTACATTATAACAGTAAAAATATAATGACAGATAAAATAAATTATAGATAAATATATTTAATAAATCCATTTACAGTGTAAAATATAAACTGTATTTAACTTAACTTTCATCTTTGTCATATAATTTATTATGTATTTGTATCAAAGAATAGAAATCAACCATTTACAGTATACTTATATCATCTTAAATACTAATGTAATTAAAAACAGATATGAATAGTTCAGTGGAAGTATCATTTTTTTTTTATCTGTAAACTACATTGATTTAAACTATTTTTAAATCTGAATGTTTTTTAATGGTGTTAAAAGAGATGTATAATATAAATCACTTGCAGTGATTTGTAAGAAGCCTATCAATGTAGTTTTTTTTTTTTATAGTAGCTTTAAGCTTTTAAATGTTTACTAGTATTTACAAAAAAATGTTCTTTTTCAGAATTATTTTAAAAATGAATAATTTTTTTTATTTAGAAATTTTAATTTAAAAGAACATACAAAATTCTTTTATATGTATTTTCTTTCTGAATTTTAAAAGATTTCCTTTCCTGTACAGGTGTTCATGAAAGAACTCATGAACTTTTTCTATTTTGTGCAAGATGAATTGAAACAATAAAACTTGAAACTATGATACATCATCTTAAAACCATACATATATTTTAGCATTTAGTAGACTTTCACATGACTACAGTTTGCTTTCCAACACTCATCCCCTTTATAATCCTATCTTTTCATATATTGTATCTGTAAGGTTGATGCACTGGCTGCAATTGAAGAATAATCTCAAAAGAGTATAATAGGTTATCTCAAATGAAAATGAAGTTTTCTTAACTATCTCTTAATGTGAGACAATTTCATACGTGCCCCCTTCAGAATTTTTCCTTAAAAAACATGAGTTTCTTATCACTCACAGGATTTAATTAGAATAATATATCTATAGTATTATATAAAGCATCCAATTTTATTAGACTATATAAGTTATATAGGGATATAGGAATAGACTATATTAGATAAAGCAAGTTGAGCAAAATTACAAGAGAAAAATAACCTCTTTGACACTATAGTAAGCACAGTATTGTTATATGGAACATGAACAAAAAGTAAGAGAGAGATTGATGACTAGACTCTAATCTGGAAGGTGTAGGTATGAATTGAAATCAGACTTTGAATTTTTCATACATTAAAATATTTCCATTTCATATTCTCAACCGCAAGAATCAACTTTAAATGAAGAATTAATCATTAGTTTGGTGAAGAATCGATCGTTAAAGTGGTATGAAGATAAGTTGCTGAAGAGACACCCATTTCTCTATAGGAGAATGGAAGACCCAGTTTGTGATAAACATATATGCAAGAAGTGTAGAGGAACATAATTATCTAAATAGTCAAACTCGGAGAAATATAATAGAAATAATTAATTTGGGTAAAAAAATTCATATCATTTTCAGTGAAATTCATGATTTCTTTTGTGAGCACTATTCTGTTAAATTAGATTTTAGAAATAAAGGATGCTACTGACATTCTTTAATTAAACTATAAAAAAATATCACCAACATGCCATTTTATTTGAACCACTATGGTAGCAGAAACAACTCACCATTACTGTATATTTTTATGGAAATAGAACTGTTTTCTCTCAGAAGCTACCACTTTGTTAAATAATACAGACAAATATACAAGTAGAGCAGGAATTAGGTAAATCTATGTGACATCATGGTAACCAGGTCTAAAAAAGCCTATATTACTAGTGTTTAATTATACAAATAATCAACTAATTTTCTTGACATCACATTAGTTGTTAAGGTATGTATCGAAACTATTTTTCTTATTATTGTTGTTACTCATAACCATTGATAAAAATTTTTATATATAATAATTTGTGTAATATATAATTAAAATGATATATAATAATAAAAATTATATTTTTAATTGCTAATAATGTTAAATTTTATGACAGTGTGTTAATTTGTGACTTTTTTTGTTGTACATAATCAGTATATTAACAGTTTGAGGACGATTGATATACATACAATAAAGATTATAGGTTTCTCCCAAAAGTAATTTTATACAGTCAATTAGACATTTTAAACCCGTGAAATGATTTCCAACAGTTATGTTTTGTATGTTGTTTGATGTTCTGCCTTTCTTTATATATACCATTACACCTCAGAATAAGTGTTAACATTAAGAATGTTTACATCAGGAAAACAGTCGGTTTACTAGATATCTTTCTATCACATTTTATCTTGTTACAGATCAGCAACTTCTTTGACAAGAAATTCACTGTCATGAAATTGAATAATAATTACATTTTTATACAGATTTTGTCATTCACTAATTTTATTTCAGTAGTTCATCTTTGGACAAGTTTTTTAAAACGTAAATTTTAGAATTACTAAGTTGAATTTTTGATTGGATTTGAAGCTTAACCCTTTCAGAGCCAGTTGGAATACAATCACATTTTAGAAGTAACAGATCTTGCTGACATTTTTTAATTAAGCTCTGAAAGAACATTCCCGTCATGCCTTTTCATACAAACCATTTGATTTTAGTCTACAAATGCAGTTGGCAATTAGAAACAAGCATGCTCTGCAGTATAATTTGTAATTCAAAAGGAAATAAAATTGTGATTTATAATCGATGAAAAATAAATATAGGTTATTTATTTTATAGTAGTATTAATAGTATATACGCTAATATATATTTCAAACAAAACCATAAATTTAATAATTTATGTAAATTTTTCCAATTACATAAATTCATACTTAAAAGTTGTGATTACTAATGTTTTGTGTTTTTCTTGTTTCTCATTCTATTTAATATTTTGCTTTATTTTTTTTTCCAATATTATTATCTTAAGAACCAAACAGGTTAAGTTCATTCAGGCTGCCTGCATTAAAAGAATTAATAAACTTTTTTTTTTGTAGTACCAAAAAAGTTAAGAGATCATTGTTGTATTCCTGTATCATTTTACTCTTAGAAGTTCAATTATTTAAGGGAACCAGAAGTTTCCTTTGTGAATTTTTATATTTAATGTGTGGTTTAAATTTGCTTTCAAATTATTGTTGGTTGCCGCTACTGTTTCAATAAGAAATGATTAATTTAAAAATTAAACAAAAAATGTTCTTACCTTCACAAACAGAATAATAGAGTAATATTTCTAATGAAAAATAATTTTTAAATAGGTACCTACACTTACTGGTACTGATTATACTACTGAAAAATGAAGGATCCTTTTCTAGCCATGTTAACCTCAGTACCACCAATAAAAATCTAAGCCTGATTACTCCTCCTACTTTAACTTGTATTTCTTCTTTTTTTTTTTTTTTTCAATAAACTATTTTCACTCAATTAAGATAATATTTAGCAATTAGAAATAGTGTACATGTTTACTAAATGTGTAAGGGACTTGTAGCCACAATACAGAATTTAAAATATTAATTTTTTTATGTTGTTGACAAATTGCAGTTAGATATTAGTATTATTTATTGTCCAGGCATAAGTATTTATTCCCGAACCAAAGACATGTCACCAATTGTATTAAATCTTCCCACTTAAATTCTATCACTGCTATGGCTTGCTATCTGGTAACATTCTAGGTAGTACAGTCATATTATATCTATTGTAAATATATTTAAGTCATGTGCAGCCGACATTAGGAAAAGGGAAATATGGTTATAGAAATCGAAACAATTTCACCACATTAATTTTAAAAATCCTTAAAAAAAGGAATTCAGATAATGTTTATTTATATTAAAAGTAACAATATATACATGAAACGAGTAAATCATTGAAAGTCTTGTTAGATTGCCCCCCTTCTCATTAAAGCACCATTCATAACATACCTGAGGTCTTAGTAATAAAATAAAAGGTCTTAGTAATAAAATGAAATAATAGAATCAATAGTCCCCAAACTATTAATAACACCTTAATTAATGAACAGAATCTTCTTATTGTTAAATTATCATTACAATATATATCAATGTATTCATTTTATATATTATCATATTGTTTAGTATGGAATTATTTTATCAAACAAAATAAGATAATAAGTTCCAAAAAAACAAAATTCTAGTTTTAAAATTTCTTAGAGAAGTGCTATCTTCAGTATATTGATGAATATATGATTAAAAAAATGTATGCTATTTAATGTATGAAAACTCAAAGAAATGGAACCTTATCTTTCTATCCATTGGAATAAAATTTATGTACACATGTGAATGTATTATTTGTATCTTTTTAATTAAAAAAAATTCAGTTAGAGGTATAGTAAACCTGAAATATGTCATAAATTTCAAGGACTAATGTGGGTATGCGCATTAATAATAATTTATCAATATAAAATGTGTGTGCTTCATAGTCATTTTTAACAGAAGTGTTAAATTTACTTGTCAAAGCTTAGTAGAGATGTAATTTTATTTATATAAGATCATAAACATTTTATTGGTTGATTTGGTGGTATAGGTAAATTAAAAGATAACCAATTTTTTGCTTTTTATTACTGCTAGCGATTGATTTTTTAAAAATTTATTTATTCAGTATCGATGATATTTTGCAGTCTTATCTTGCTAATGTAATAATAACTGCTTGAAATGTACACTTTTGAACTGGACAGGAATTGACAATCTCTAAATCATGAATAGCATATGTTATTAACATATGTGTGTTAAGCCAATAACAATGCTACAAAGAAATGCATGTATGTTTATAAATATCTAATGAATATATGTGTGTATGTGTTCATTGTAAACTTGTAAGGAAATTACTTTTTCAATATTTATAGTTTTTAATTATTTAAAATATTAATAACTCTCTGAAAAAAATTTTATGGGGATGTGTTAATTTTTCTTTTATAGAAAATCAATGTTACAGTTTTAAAATAAATTTTTTTTAAATTAAGTACTAATGTTTACTTTTTAAAACTATTCTAGTATGTAAAAAATATCAGTGTAAAATTACCAGGATATTTTGTAAGAACCTTTTTGCAAACAGATACTGTAAACACAAGACGCACATATTTAAAAGAACTTTAATTCCTTGACACAAAGTGATAAAAAATAGATTCACTAGTAGAGTAATTTTGGTTTTTAATGTGAACTGTACCCATAGCCTTAAGTAATTACATTCTCATCTATTTAAATTTATTGAGAATTTGATCTTTGATAATAGATTTGGTTTTATTCCATGTTTGTTTTCAAATTTTGAAGAGGATTTCCATGTAGCTGAAACATTTTTGGAATTGCAAATTTTTTAATTGATTCTGTGCTGTTGTTCATAACATATTATAAGCAACCAAAAAATTAATGCTGGTGTCTTTTATTATATTAAAACATTACATTTACTGAATAAGCGAATGACTATTTAGTAGTGACTAACCACATACATGGTAATGAGTTTTTGAGCAATCAAGAAAGAGTATCTAGATAAGAATAGATGTATCATATTGTATTCTTTTTATCTGTGCAATTAAATTCTACTATATAGAAAATATAAAAAATTCTTTTAGTTTTTTTGTGTTTGAAGACAGCAAAAAAGAATTGCACACTTTGAAATGTATTTAACTCTTTTGGAACATTTTATTTGTTTTAAAAGTTTTGAATTCCTTTAAAAATAATGTCATGACAATTTTAGAACAGTTTTTAACTTTAAAACATAAATTCTTCATTAGAAGCGCTCTTTATGTTTCTTTTACAGTTATGTATAGTAGTTTAGTAAACTAGTCATTTCTTCAGAAATGTGGCAACAGTTGTTCAATCTACTTGTTTTACCAGCTTCTGTCTGCTCACGTTTATCAATTTGTTGAATGATATTAAATTTGTTTTATAGTGTATTTATGTGAAGCTAAACATATCAGTGTCGTAGTATGTATAAATCAACACTAAAATAAATTTAAATTCATATTAAACAACAGACTAAATTATAAACAATTGAAATATGAAATAGGTCATAACCAAAGCACAGATAGTTTTCTATGGTAGAACTTTGATCAAGCAAATTAGACTTGATAAAATACTGAAATCATAATTGGGGTTTGTCAGAGCCAATAAAATATATTGTGACAGATGTATGATTACATTACTAATTTTTTTTCTCTGAGGAAGGGAAAGCTCTTCCAACTGCCACCTACCTATACAGATGGCAGTGTCAGGCTTGCATAGACTAAAATTCCTTCCCCTAGTACAACATGCTCCAATATCTGCCTTTTTGCATTATTCAAAGGCATGTTAGGCTTCAATGAGTGATTCAGAGAGTCCTGGAGATCTCAATAGTAATGGCAATCCCTAGGGATAACAGGCTATCTCATTTCCACCCAACCCAGTTACAATCATTGTTGATAGCTCATTTTTGCCACTTTTGCTTGATGAATGGCCTGGCTCAAGGTAGATATTGCCTTCCAAGAGATTTACGGCACAAAGCTTTCCAGTGATTTTTGTTAATTTCTCTCTCAGCTCTCCTGAGCAATCAAAGAAAGTATGGCCAAATGCATCATTTAATCTTTAGTAGTAATATCTTGCATCCTCTCTTTTTCTTCTGCTCTTTAGGTTTGAATGCACTGACCCACCAGAAACTGAGTTGGCCAAAGATTAACACCCCATGCGCCCAGTAGACCCACATTTCCACACTCAGAATGACCTCATACATCTATCAGGCAGCATCTCATCTCCCTTCCCACTTCTCTAGTAGTAAGCTCCAAGTCTGTTCCTTTGTTTTGTACTTGCCTATCGGTGCATTCACTAACTTTGATGTCTAGTGGGGCAACCACAAACACCACTTTGGTTGAGACATTCCTATACACAGAAGTGATTCAGAGCACCATCCTCCTCTGGACTTTGTTAAGTGCATTGCTGCATCTCTAGTATTGTAAGACTGTAAACCAGACTGGACTAGCATATGAAGCAACAAACCTCAAAACTATGGCCAGCAGCCTCCTTATAGATGCTCATGGACCTCCTATATTCTTCATAAGTTTAGAGAGCACCATCCCCATCTTCTCTACCACTTCGTGGATATGCACTGTGAAACATTATTCTTCTGTCTAGCCATACACTCAGATGAGTTACATTATTATTTCCGATCAAGTTAGTATTAAACATAATGTTATTGTTGTTGGAACACAGAACATGATTGTGAAGCTTAATGTGCATAACTGAGCAAAGAACAGTAACTAGCTGTATTGTAGACCACTGCTAACCCCCCTCCTGTATACTGCTTTGGTAGATTGTTTATTAAGGTTACTATGGTAAATGACATTAAGGTACTGAAATGAAAACCAAACTTTTGGAACTAATGTTATATAATAATCTATTACATAATTTTAGTAGAGGGTTTTATCATTATCCAGGCCATTGCTATTTCAATTAGACTTATGTTTTGATTTCATAAAAGAAATGTTTGGCGTAATTCAAATTTTACTTTTTAAAGAGGGATTTTTTTTATTATGAGGTTAATTTTAAGCTATAATTTTCTGGTTGCATTAGTAATAGATGTAGAAAAACATAAATAGAAGGAAAAAACATAGAATGAATCACATTCTGCCAAACACTTATACTGAATACCTCGATTCTCTTGCATTTAAGATTAAGTCTGCTTGCAAATTTGTTCAATTTCATTAAATAAAAACACAATCTTCTCACTTAGATTGAAGATTAGTTAGGTGTAACTATATTACATATATCATAAAAGTATTATCAACTCTTATCTGAAAATTGTAGATGTTAAGTACAGTCAATAAGAATTTTTTTTACATTTTACAAATTTCCATTACAAGCAGGTTGCAGTCAGGAAAGTTGTAAAAATTGTTTGGTTGTAAAAATCCTGTCATATCCCATTCTCCTTGCTCTAGAAAATAGAAAATTTTAAAAGCTATTTTATTTTACGTTGAGGATTTTGTGTGACTAAATAAAAAAACTGATCATCCATTGGGATTCAATTGACAATTGTGAGCCTGAGGCATATTCAAAGCTTCAATCATGTATCCAGCAAGTGCCACTATTAGAGCAGATCTGTTTCAATTTCCATTATTTTACAGGGCCAGTTCCATCACAAATGAGTTAAAAACTCCATCCATTCTATCAAGAACAGTTGACAGGACATTACTTGACCTGAAGCGATTCACATTCTACAAGGAAACTTGTGACAGCACAAGGCTTAGCCTCCACTTTCAGGATAAGACATGTAACAATTTAGATTGGACATATAGCCTGCCCTCAAACTAGTTAATTGATGTTTCAACATAACCTTCTCATTGTTAGAGTAAGGCTGTCCAATCTTTTCTACCAAAACTAAAGCTAAAGTTTAGATACCATTAATATAGTGCAAACCTAATGAGATTACTGTTTTTATTTTGTTTCAAACAGGCTGTAAAGTAATTACAGGTACTTAGTCTCATCCTGGTTCTGGTCAGTAGTTTTTTTTATCACAAAGGATAAATCCAAGTATTGGTAGTTTTCTTGTGCTTAAAAATTGAATTTTTTAAATGCAAAAAAGAGAAGCATTTAAACATATTAAGATGACAAGGTTATAAACTACACTCTTAGAACTAATAGTTTCACAACATCTAGAATGTCATTGAAATTAGCATCTTAGAAGAAAACTGAATGGCAGCATATCATCTTCATTCATCCCCTGAAGTAATACCTTATGGTAGTTTTGCAGGCTAAACAGAAAAAAAAAGTAAGGACAAAAAACTAAAAATTGAAGGGATTTTAATTGAGCGATTTTTGACAAGCCATTAAATTTAAATTGCCATGTATTATTTTTTATTTTTGTATCATTTTTTTTTTTTAGTTATGCCCTCTGTCACATAATTAAAAGAAAAAAGTACATTCAGAAGAAAGTGATACACGCCCAAAAATGAATGACTTTATTGTTACTACATTTATTTGCTTTTGAGTAACTAAAAAATATTTTTTAAGACAAATATACTTTATAACTTAAAATTTATTTTTTAATAGAATTTGTCACTTTTGTTGTAAATGAATCCCCAAGACAAGGAGAGAAATACTGTCTTAAAGTCACATGTATGAAACTGAATTTGAGATGGACATGATTACTGGAAATGCCATTTAAGTAAACCTACATTGAATAAAGTGTTTCTCAAAATTTGTAATCCTAATATACTAGATATTAAAAATAAAATCCAAGGTAATCATTCATTATAAGTCTGTCAGATTAAAACAATCATTATTCTTCAAAAACCATTTTGTTTAATTAGGAAAGTACAAAATACTTGTCATCTGTCTTGTTAATTATTTCTGTAACATAGAAGTTATGCAATTGTAAATCCTACATAATGTGTATTTTCTATATTTATATAAACAGGTTCAGAATAACATCACATTATTTTACTATTGGTAAGATGAATTACTTGCAGAAATACTAAAAAAAAAAACATGATCCAATAAATCTGTTTTCAAACAGAGTAGGTTAAAAAGTACATTTGAAGGTGTGTGTTATAATTTAGGAATAAACTTAAATAATTGATTGACTTTTATTTGTCTAAAACAGTTACGGAATTTGCAGAAAAAAAATTTGACAGCAATGTTTTATAATACAGCTTTTTCTGAAAATGCTTTTAGAAATTTCTTGTCATTGCAAAATGCATGAATTCATGTATCTGAAATAATATTTTTCATTTGTAAATATACCAATTTTACTTTATCATTTATAATTCACTTTGCTTCACCACATACTTATGAAACTCATGCATCTCAATGTGTGTGTATATGTGTTTGTACATACATTATAGTAAAAACGTTTTATTCCAACAAAAAATGTAATTAGGAAATAGAAAAAAATTTCTCATTTATTAATATTATTTAATCAGTTTAATGTTGTTAGTTGACTGATATTCTTATAAAATATAACTAAAAATAATGACATCCTTACCTTTCATACAGAAGGTTCTGACCATTTTTCATAAAAATTAAAATGTATGTATGTTTCTAAATAAAATAACCAGAAAATGTTCTAAATTTTATATCATCAGAATCCTTATTCCCAAATTGAAATTAATGAAACCTGTGCCCTTTTAAAGAGTTCTTACTTTTGGTCAATACGTATACATTTTGTCTTAATGAAGGAGACACCTTTATTCCATCATAACAAAATGAAATAAATTTTGTAAAAATCAAATAACATGTTTTGTTTTCATTTTCTTTTTGTTATTTGGTCTTTAATGGAGAACAATCACAGCCGTAGCATATTATTCATTTTGTGTGAGAATTTCATATAAAAATACAATTATTACTTTTAAAATAAAGCAATAATTGGATTTTTTTTTAATTTTTCACTGTCTCATCATGTGTAAGAAATTTTATTTCACTAGTCAAAACTTACTGAATGAACAAAAGATTTTTTGGATAGTGCTTGTAAGAAAATATGTTATTCAACAAAGTTAAGTAAATAACAAATGCTATTAACCTAGCTATCCTTTTATTTCACATTTGTGAAATATTTCTAAGATTTATGTGTTTAGTCAAACGTAATTATCACAAAAGTAATTTGTATTTGGAAGTGAAACTATTGTGAAGTGTATCAATTAGAGTTCAACAAATATTTGTTAGTAGTTTAATATATCAGAATAAATAAATGTTGTTCCCAAATATGTATATATATTTTGATGAAAATTTTGCTAATTGTAAATATATGAAAGATTTATTTTCAGATATACACTATTTGATCTTTTTTTATCCAATGATCCAAATTTGGTTTTTGTATAAGTATTTTAAAGTATATTCTTGTGCTATTTTAATAAAAGATAATCCTGTACTATGCATTTTAAATCTGTTTTATTTAGGAAAAAACTGTAATTTGGCTTTTGCAAGTGAAATAGAAAAACTTTATAGTTTAAATGTGTATGTATTTTGTTTAAATTATTGCAGATTATTATGTTATTTGTTATAAAGCATTTAGTATATTTAAACTATATTTATAACTACCTACTTCATTAAGTATTGGTTAGTACATTTCAAATGAACAATTTTTTTTCTTGTTTTTATTGTAAATACAGCTACATTGGTGTTAATTGTGAATTATTTTATAATCCAGTTTAATAAGTACATTTATTTAATTATTTGTTATACATATATTTTTTTTACAGTTATTAGTAGAAAAAATTAGCAAGCGTATTTCTGTGCTAATAATAGATTTTATCATATTGTTTGTGTATAAAAAAAAAATATTATAAAATTGATATAACGTGGATGGAATAAAGTATTTATAGAGAAATTATTGTAAAATACATCATGTTGAAAATGATTTTATCCTTGTGCGTTTTTTTTTTTTTTTTCATTTTTAGCTAACCATTTTTTTATACAAAAGAAGATTCCTAGCTTTAAAACAGCATAGCTTGTTTATCAGTCTTCCATGATACCTGGCAAATAAACTGTAGAACAAAAAAATTGGCTAATTTTCTTTGAAAGGCAGAGACATAAAGAATGATTTTACCTCCATATATGAGTAGAGGTTATCCATAACATGTTTGTTTAAGAGTACTATCAGTAAAGAAGACACCAAGTGAATATTGCTGTTATGTTTAGCTTAATAACAGTTATATGAATATTGTATTTACTGTATTGTAAGATGTGTCCGTTACTAGCTTCCCAAACATTATAGTATTTAACTAGGCCCTATCTCATATAGATGTTTCTAGAATATCAGTCATCAATTCAAATAATCATCAAACTCAAGATCTTTGAGAATTGTCCAAAATTTTCAGCTGCATTTAGAGTACAAGATTTGCCGGCCTCTGTGACGTAAGTGGTAGCGTCTCGGCCTTTCATCCGGAGGTCCCAGGTTCGAATCCTGGTCAGGCATGGCATTTTCACACAGGCTACAAATCATTGATCTCCATCCTCTTTTGAAATATCTAACACTGGTCCCAGAAGTTAAAAAGAGATAGTTTTACCTGTTACTTCAAAATTTAAAAACATTCATTACCAGAATACTTTGTGAATTTTTGGTTTGAAATGTGGGCTTTATCAATGAGAAAACAAAACCTCCAGGATTGATGGTATTAGAAAAACTAATTTACATCTACAAGATTAATTATATTTTCTTGCAAATAAAATTTGTGAATATCCACCTTTCAAAATTATAATCAATATTGATTTTGTGGATTTGGGGTTAGGAGGCCTACTTGATTACAGTTTGGTAATTTATATATGTACCCTTTTCTATTAAATTTCATACAGAACAATCAATTTAAATAAGGTGGTGTTTTATTTTGCAACAAGATATTTTCAGGTGTCTTTCAGTAAATTCGGTCTTGAAATTTCCAGAAATAAGAATTATACTGCAAAGATTAATGTGTTAGAAGTAAAATAATTCCCTCTATAGTTTTTATCATTATTATGAAGCAACTTTCTCACTTAAGTTACAATTTATTTATCAATATTAATACAACAATCGAATAAATGAATTTTTCAATTCTCAATATTCCATTTATGGTAATTTGATATCCAAAGAATTTAACATCTTAAGGGATTTGACTTCTGTAGAAATGGAACCATTCTTCCCACATAGTCTCCATTTCTTTTAAAATGAAACATTAAACAATTAATTTACCTGTATTAAAAGTACTAAAAACATTGTTTAATGTTATTTCATTCAAATGTTTGGCAACTTCTTTATTTTGACTTTTATTGTTCATTTTGTAGTGTGATTTATTTAGCTACAATTGTGGGTTTTCATTATTGAGTGTGTTTTTTTTTTATAACCAAAAGGAACTTGCATCCATGATCATCAAGCTGGTAAAGTATTAAATTTTTTTTTCATTATGTTAGTTGATTTTTTGCATCTTTTATCAAACTACAATGTATGCAAAATTATTTCTTTGATGAAATAAGATTAAATTTATGGTTACATTCATTCACTTTCTTTTGCAGGTGTTTATCATTAAAAAATAATAGTCTTCACCTCTATAATTAATTTTTATTTAAATACATCCAAATGAAGGATCCCAAACTATTAATGAAATTAATTAATTATGTAATTTCGTTTTTAAGAAATGCACTTAGCCTGATAAACACAGTTACATATTTGTATATGTGTAAAAGGGTTTTAAAATAATATTTAATCTTCAAATTAAAATAACAGTTTTTCCTCTATTTTTCATCATCTTTACCTTCATGTCCTTTTTTTTTTTTCAAGAAATCTTTCACCTTTCTTTATCCCAGCTATCCTCCATATTTTTTCTAAGTTTTCAATATGCTATCTTTTCGTATAGCTATACCAGATCTACTTTTTAAATGCATTCCATTTAATTTTACATCTATGAATTGCTTCCTTTATTTCCACTGACCTTCTTACATTTACATTTCATCCCTGCTGTCCTTTGTAAAGCTTTATTGTAACACCATCACTCCAGTTTCCTTTTTGATTTGCTAACTTGATCTAATCTTTTTTTCATGTTGGTCTTTACTATAGCATTTCATCATTACTATTCTTCTTGATTAATGAATCTGGGCTAGAGGATAAGCTTCTCAATAATTAAAAGATAAGGTCAATTACCAACTGGTAATCTGGTTTTGATCCTTTTCAGTTCTCTTTTTCCAACCATGATGTTACCATCTATCCATCTCCCTGACCCAGTTAAGTTCTGTTTCTATTTTGCTTTTAGACAGTTGCAAATTCTCTGAGCCCTATACTCTATAATTATACCGATTCAAAACTCATGAACATGAAATGTTACTTCATCAGAAAATAAAATCTGCAGAATTGAAGTACAACATAGTTGTAACAAACTGAACTCGTTGTGGCTTATTATTAGGTTTAATTTCAAGAGTAACAGCAGTTTATAAGCATGAAAGTTAAATCACTTGTGAACAACATAATATACAGTGCGCTTTTAGGAATGTTTAGTAACTATGAACTGAATATTTTGAACCTTACTGAAAAGACAGTCGAATCTAACAGGTTTCCAAAAACTGTTCATACCACTACATATGTAGTTGTCACTTGGAGAATTTTTATGATGGACTCATGTTTTTTTTCTGACATTTGCTAATTTTGTTTCTATAAATTGTTACATGCACTATGCTTTCTCTTGTAGCAACACCATGGTTCTGAAATCTAGGGTCATAACAGCTTGGTGCATGCAACAATCCAATGCAGCTGCTATCTGATAGAAAATGTGTAAATTAGAACTTAATTGTTTCAGTTCAAGATTATGCATAAAACATTATTAGTGTTGCAAGGTAAAAACTACATTCTTGAAACCTTAGATCTGTTTTTTCAGCTACAGTAATGTGAGATTTAAACTATTGAGTTCTCGCATTAATATTTATAATCCCAGTTGTTATTTGATCATTTGAAAATAAATTATTTTAATTTTCTAGAAACACTTTTTTTTTTAAATTGAGTTGTTTGTTGTATCATTTCTGTTTATTTGTTTTTAATTATGGTAATTATCATTTATGAATTATAAATACAATTGTATTTTTACTAAGCAAAATAAATAATTATTTCTAATAATTGCAAATGTATAAAACAACTTTACTTAAAAGATAATTCATATAATATTTTTAGCTAACAGCTTCTTCCTGTATTGCTAAAATTTGAAAAGCTTTATTTTAAAGAAAAACTTATTTTATACTGAGTTTATATTATTTATTTTCCTAATGTTTATTTTGCAATATGTTCAATTTGTGAACAATAAGCAGTCCCTCCACAGCTCAATGAGATGAGCATGATATGTATAACATATAAATGAAGACTGTGTAGTCTTGTACAGTCTCAGGCCAGCCATTCCTAAGTTGTGTGATTAATTGAACTCCAACCACCTAAGTACACCAGTTTCTATCTAGTATTCAATGCTTTTGAATACTAGATAACTAACTTTATTGAATACTAAACAACTAACTTAGTTAGCTGTTAACTGATTTGCAATGATGAGTTAACCATTAGACCAGGCTGGTGGGCTTAAAACTAAATGAAGAAAGATTGAATTTAAATGAAAAAGATAAATTAATGCATAAAATTAGTTTAATGATTGGTAAAACAAAATAACTATAACAGTAGAATTACATGCCATAAAAGCTGTTAATAGTCGCCAAAAAATTTTAATCTTCATAGTATTTTTAAATGACTTGATAACAGGTTTTTTCAGCAGTTACTGTTAAATTTTTGAAAATGAGGCCCTTCTCTTTTCTATTTTAATTGTAATGGTAGTCCCCTAAAACACTTCTCATATTTCTTTGATAATAGTCCAGTCGCCTAAAGGAAATATCATCTAGAGAAGTCTTAAAGTTGACTTTATTTTTACTCTGGCATATCAAATTCATCTTATTTCAGTCAACTTAAAATTGTTGCCATCATTGGTTTTTTCTTGAAAGAAGAGGTATGTCTTAAGAAGACCAACAAAATTCAAGAAATCAGTGTAATTAAGTACAATGAAAATTTTTTTTTGTTTTTTAGCTATAGCTATTATTAATCAAGTGGATAAGAAATCTGCTGCAAATTTAGTTATTTTCTTCTGTTTTTTGCATGATCCACATCACATTCAAGGTGGTTGTTTCCATGGACAATGCAGTCCATGATTTTTAAATTATAATTATTTTGCATAAGATAAAGAAACATAGAAGTCACATGGGAATTGTGGTTTTGTTTTGAACATGATTTTGAAAATAAAGTAACATTTTCAAGCAAAGATGAAAGTTCAATAAATAAAATGTTGCAATTTGATTGCCGCCTACCTGTATTTGTTTCATGTAATGTTAAATTGTAAGTCCATAGGGGGTGGTTTTAGCCCACACACACATATCAGTAATGGTCAACCTGAAACTGCACAAGACTACACTTCATTTACATTTATACATATCATCCTCTGAAGTAATACCTTACGGTGGTTCTGGAGGCAAAAAGAAAAAAAACAGAGAGAATATGTTTATAAATTGCAACAAAATGTTTGAGAAATGGGGTCGATGAGCATTGGTGCAGATCAAATGTATAATGTACCCTTTTGAGGAGTTTTCTTATTCACATCCTTCACAATATTATGCCCTGTCAGCTATTTTGCAAAGATGTTTTTACTTATGTTCAAACATGGGTTTGTCTTAAGATATGTGTAATTTATCTATGGAAACTACCTGCCTTGGGTGTTTTAAAGGGTAAATCATTAAATTAAATTCCCATTCATGTATTGTTCTGCTTTCAGGATTACAAAAAACTCTGTATGTAAAGAAAACATAACTGTCAAACGTAGATACAGTGGCAAGATATTTTTTCTTGTGTAATTAAATTTATAGACTGGGAAACTCTGTATGTTTATATACTTCAGACATTCCATCTTTGCTGATTGTGTGGGAGTCTGTGTTTTACCTCTGATCACTTTGAACAATACCTCTCATGGAAAACTTCAGTTTAGTTAGTGCTGATATAATAAACATTTGGGCCTTATGAAGAATTTTAATAAAAATCCTCAGCAGTCTTTCACTTGGTACTGCAAATCACAAAACATAAATTATGAGTGTCTTATTGATCCTGAAAAGGAGTACTTCCTTTTTCGGATCATGTATTTGTTTATGTGCCTTTTTTTGTATCTGTACTTACTAATGTATAATTTTAGTCAGTTTCACTACAACATCTGTTTTGGGCAGGTTCCTCTTCATTTTACACAACTTACAAGCAATGAAAATAAAATTAAAGCTACTGAGTAATATTAGATGTGTACTTTTAATCCCGAGCAATAAATACACTAGTAGAAAGTTGTGCAGTTATTTCCTCTTCAGATTTTCTGGCTTGTATTGTTAGCCCAAAGTGATAGATGTAGGTCTGTTTTCAGCTTTATATATCTTACCAAATTTTTATAATTGAGTAACTAGCCTAGTGGAGACACAAATTCTTAATTTGGAACCATAGCATCAGTACTATAATCCATTGTTTTGTAGAAAAGCTAAAAAAAAAATTTTAAATAGCTGCAGCCAAATGCCATAAAGCACTAAAATTATTAGAATATTCTCTTTTTACAAAGATTTAGAATAAAAGATTCTAGCCAATCAGCAGTATCTAGGATTTATCAATACTACATATACCATACTTAATGATTCCTTTTAAAGTCATGTAATAAAAAATTAATTATACAATTAAAATATTTTTAATTATAATTCTATGAGTCGGAGCGTGGAATGTTAGAAGTCTAAAACAGGTTGGTAGGTTAGAAAATTTAAAAAGGGAAATGGATAGGTTA
>JAAAKQ030252512.1:0-10903 GCA_010016005.3 Zanna intricata | reverse complement strand
CTTGCGCACCGAAGCAAGTCGCCCGTCACCAAGGTGACGTCGATGTAACTTTCTCCCAGTTCAGAAGAGAAAGTTGGCGGCTGTTCTGCGTCATTAAGCGAGTAGAAGTTCCTGGCTTCAATGAACTGTTCGAGACCAGCGCCTCTGAGGTCAGTAGGTTATATTAAGGCCAGTAGGTTGGTTCTCCAGAAGACAAACATTCCAAATTATTGTAAGTCATTGATTTGAAAATTTGCCTGCCTATTGCTGATGTTAGTCGCGATCGCCAGTGAAGATATTTAGAATTCCAATCCCCACCAAAGATGAATCTCGAACCGAAAAATCTAAAGAATGATGTAAACAGATCCGTCTTCACAGCATGCCTTGGTGGGTAATAAACTGAAGAAACAGAAAATTGTGATCATCCATGTGAAATACTACGGTAGTGTGACTTGTATATAGTCCTTTTTGTGTTCAAGCTATAGACTCGTAAAGTGAGAAAAAATATTTTTTAATAACAGCAGTACCGTCGTGTGCATTCTCTGATGGCTAATTTGCACAATGTACTGTACAGCCATGAAACTTGACAAAATGTCTTATCAGTAAACCTTGTTTCAAATATAAGCATTATGTCTATCTTATTAATATTTCAAAAAGCTTCTAATTCTATTTTTTTTATCAGAAAACCCGTTAGCATTCCAGATGGCTATTCTGAGACAATTGTTCATTTTTTCTCAAGACGATTCATGAATTGTCCACTCATTCTATCGTTATATTTTCAAGCATTTGTTTGGTTATCATAGTTTGTTTATAACAGGGACTACTGATGTTAACTTTTTCAGCGAAGTTAGGACCAGAAGTATTCTATTATTACATCCATTATTATAGTTATCACTAACATTCCTACTATTATAATTATCTAAGTCATTATTACTCGAGCTAGTTTTACGAACATCATCTCTTTTCCAATTGTTATTATTAACATTAGTACAATTATTATTATCACTACAATTGTATATTAGTTGCAACTCTGGAAGATGGAGCGGATTTGGGAGAATAAACCTTAGTTTTATGCTGTTGATAAATTTTACACCCTTTTTAACTCGTTGGATGATGATCCCCGCAGTTAACGCAGTAAACTGGAACCTGTGGTGCGTTAGAGCAGACTATTGCGGAATGATCTGCACCATAATTTACACAGAGGTGTGGGCATAAATTTTTGGTATGCCCAAAGCGTTGGCCCCGATTGTATTGGACCATTTCTTTTCTAACTTACGGAGCTTTAAAGCTAATTTAAAATGGATGTACGGAGCTTTAAATTATAATTTAAAATTGTGTAGTTAAGAGATTTCACATCAAAAAGTTTCTTTATTATTAGATTTAGGCTCCAAATCTAAAAAATAAAGTGACAGCGGTTCCTCCGTTTGACGATGTAGAACGTTAGTAACCCAATTTCAAACCTCGTGGCCTAAGTTTGCCAATTTGTGAATGATAACGGATTTATCTTCCGAGTGATGCATGCTTCGCATGTCCATTCCATATGCTCTTTCATGTTTAAGTTTATATTGACTTGATATTGCTTTCAAGCATCTTTTACCTAATACTTTTGTATGTCTCAATATCTACTGGCAGAACTTTTACCGTGTGGCCCGATTTCATTGTTATAAATCTTTATTTAATAACATTACAATTAGGAAATAATTATAACAGAAAAATTTTCAATTCAGTTATTGAATTAACGCCTGCTACAAAAATAGGCTTAGGTTTACTGGTTTTCCATGAAAACCATCGTTGTCAACAATTTTTTCAAGAAGACTAAATTTATTCGACGTAGGAACAGCAAAAGTAGATGAACCAGGTGACTGGTACGCAAATATTAGGTACAGTATAATTGCGTTTAATTTGCCAATGGAATTTCATCTTTCTGCCAACTGAAATTTTCGTTTTATATGCGCAGTACTGCTATTGTTTGACAGGGAGGGTTTGCCTCACTATGATCCAGAATAAATATCACTTTCACTCTCTGCTCCTGAAAAGTCACTCTTGTTGTCGATGTTGTCTCTGATTAACTTACGCCGCGCCGATTTCCGAGAGTCCCTGTCAGAACACTTTAGGAGCCCAGATATTCTATTGCCTTGTTAGGTTAGGGTTTCCATGAGGTAGTAGATTATAGTTTACACCCGATGATTCGCCGTTGGTAGGAGTAACAGCTTTTAGCTGGTTCATAGCAACGCGCTATGGAAAGTTATGTGGTTTATTAAACAATGACAGAGTAAAAATATTCCTTCTAGAGACAAAACTAAAATAATAATACACAATATAGTCTATAAATAATACAGTTTACAACATAATACCTAAATATACTCAGTGTGTATATATATATATATATATATAAATTATATATATATAAATAGATAAATTCTTACTGAATTCACCAGATAAGTCTGTCTTACACTAAAACAGCTGTTAAACTTCATATGTATATATGTAATAGATTTGGTGAAACATCTGGTTATTTAATATTAATTGGAAAATTTAATTTAGAATCATATTACTTTTTGATTTTTGTACAAGGAGGTCATATACTACATCAGATTAT
This sequence comes from Zanna intricata, assembly GCA_010016005.3. NCBI lineage: Eukaryota > Metazoa > Arthropoda > Insecta > Hemiptera > Fulgoridae > Zanna > Zanna intricata. Next base: position 8,325 of record JAAAKQ030252512.1, on the reverse strand, counting down.
TTTAAAATTGGTGGCCAAATGAAAATTGTTAATTCATTGTCAGCGGTTTATTTGTGATTTGTCCCACTAAAAATCATAAAAAGATTTAAATAGCATTGAAGAAAATTGAATTACATTATTCATTTTAATTTTTAATATAATATTACATCTATTACTTTTCTACATTTTAAATATTTAAATTAGTTAATTCTTGCTTTCTAAATTAATGACTTTAATCAGTGGTTTCTGATAATTTTTTGTAAAAATTTTCAGCATAATGCGATATGTATATAAAATCAATTTAATTTTGTTAAATCAATAGCTTACTATTTGTAAGTTCTTTGTACTTTTTGTCATCTATAATATTGAGATCTGATTTGGTTTTATATCAGAGACTTGGTTCAATTTTTCATTCTCTTTTAATTAGTTTTATTTAATTTTGTTAAAAATATTCAGGTATAAAGTTATTATTTAATATTCAAATATTAAAATATTCTGAAAATAACACAATCACAATTACATGGAAAGATATATTATCTAACAGGAATCATCAAAGTAGAAATACGTTCCTAACATGAGTAAACGCTCACCTAATGAATTCAGTAATAATTCCTTAATTATTTTATACATTTTGTACAATTAATAGTGATTTACCAGAAAAAAAACCACCTAAACAACACTGGAAAAAACACATCACCTACTTTCAATTCACCTAAAATCTAAAGTAAATTTACATTTTTTTTAAAAGATGTAACTAGACTAGTTTTCTTATACTTCCACTACAATCGTCATAATTTTATATCCATTCTCTCCTGAAAATTATCTTTCTACAATCTATGAGGTAATATAGCTAAATTTACATTTATCCTCTTAGAGAAGATAATCATTAAGAGTAATCTGTTCGTGTCCTACATTCCAATCAGGAACAAGGTTTTTAAGAACTTAATAATAAACACTTAAAGAATGTTAGATATATTATCAACATCCAGTGAAGAGATAAAATTAAATTCTCTCTTTTTTCGTAGATCCTTTACCAAAAAGCCACAATTTTTTTGTTCCATATGAAAATCAAGATGGAAGATCTGGGAAAAGAGAAGCTAACAGTTCAATATAGCTGTTGCTATACGGAGATACGGGTATTCGAAGGCATGGTTATCTTTGTTATCTTGTATGGTCTCACCAACAGTGAGTCCATTGCGCGGGGCTCGTACAAAGAAAATCTGCAACACGCGTCAAGAGAGAAAAACGCCGGTAACTTGTATCTATGCAGTTTTTCTCATTTGGTAATTTTTCGAGACCGCAATTTAGTAAGAAAATCTCAAAATTTTCTTTCATTTCAATTATGCTCCAAATGGTTAAAATTATCCATTTATCAACAATATTTTTTTCACGATTTTTCACGTTTTCCAGAGCGAGGAACATCCGTTTCTTAAAATATGTATTAAAATAGAAGTGCGCTTGTCTCAAATATTATCTCTTGTAATATGTGAAGAAAGAGCTTAGCCCACATCGCATTCCTACCGTCTATTGCAGTCCAATATCTAAAAAACCAGATTAACTCTTTTACAGAGTTTGGTAATTCAGAGAAGTCACGCTCTTTATCTCTGAAGACTCATTTTTCCAATAATGTTTTTACAGTATATTGTTGAAATTTTTTGTACGACTGAATGAGGATAATACCTTTACATACCAATTTTTAACCGTCATTTTATGAAATGCAAATTTAATCAGCTTCAATCGTAATAGTAACTGAATCAATTATTTATTATCTTTTCATCAACTAAATTAAATTTTCCAGTCTGCAATAAAAGGGTTCATGTCATATTCCAACTTCTCAGAAAAGTGAAGTCATAAAATTTTCTTTTTCTTCGTCAACCAAGTCTCTATATGTATTTGATATTAACCAGCCTTTTTACTGATTTTAAAGTATTATATTTAGTACTAGATTTAAAACTAAAAACAAAAGAAGAGCCTAAACAACCCTGTACTATAGAAAAATGAAAATACACCCAAGAAAATTTTTTTTTTCTTTTATATTTTTTATTAATAGCTTAATGTCTTGACATGTAATACTTCTTAATTTTCACATTCACAGAACAGTAGCTTGAGATGATTTTCTTTACAAAGAATAACTTAAACTTCTAAAAATTGCCTAATCTAAAAATTAAAAAAAAAAAGTTTAAGTAATTTTTTTTATCTTCAGAAATAATAAATACATTAATTTTTTTTTAAAAATAAGGCTGCATATAATAAATAAGATTTCAGAGTAATAGTAAATCATATAATGACAGATTTCAAGGAGTATTACATTTTTTGTTTCATTAATTAATTATTTTTTATTATTATTATTTTTAATTAGATAAATTTTATTTATTAGTTTTATAAATCATTTTATATTTAAAAAGTAATAAGTATATTTTGATTTAAATTTCACAAAATCATTCTTCTTTGCAGCCAGAAAACGCAATAAAATGAACCAAGCATTTTGGATAGCAGGTCTGTTATCAGCCGGAACGATGTTAGCGATGGGGATGAGCGCGATGTCAGCAATGGCTGGAAAGGCGTTAATGACCTCGTTGTTGGCTCTTATGCTTTCTGCGTTTGCAGCTCTCAAAGGACACAATGACGAAAAGAAATCGACAACATACGAAATAATCACCCGTCCGATCATTACACACAGTCATGGACACGGACACAAACATTCGGAACCTTTATCTGACTCCCACATGATGATGGGCAGCAGCCACACCGGACCAAGTTACACTTATCGGCGCAGCATTGATCACGGGCAACCCCAAGATTATCCTTTTATACCTATTACGGGTTTACGTCCTTAGGTAAAAGTATTATATTACTACCTGTATCCTTTAGCTGATCTGCCATATATAACATACCTAATCCTTTTAAATACAGTTTTTATTTTTTTTCTGATTTCGTTATTATTAATAATTGCATATTTGTGGACTTTGAACGATAAATAGTTATAAGATGAACTTTATATATAACTAAAATAAAATTTAATAATACTGTTCGATATTAGTACAAATTAATTTATGGATGTTTTAAGAAAGCTTTCTTAATAAATCAAGAATGTTTTCGCAAAATTTATTTCTTGAAATTATTTTCATTTATCCAGTTGTTTTATAAGTAGTGTTCTGCTTTTAGTAAAGTTCTCAGTTTTATTCTAAGTCACTGTCAATCGAAGGTACACAGTAATATTTTATTGGAAACGTTTGAATTAATTGATCGAGGAAAAGCAGAGAAACATTTTATAAAAACTTTTATAAAAATGGCTTCCGTTTCAATAATTTATTCACGAAGTAGTAATCAATTTTAATATTTCTAACTTGCAATAAATGAAGGGTTATATGATTTTCTGGGCACTTACGCCTTTTCATTAGAGCATAGTTAATTTAGTTTTACAAAAATTTTTTGTTTTTATTTTATTTCGTTTTCCGTTTGCCAGTTATAAATATACTTATAATAATTTTATCAAGCTTGGTCCGTTGGTATGATTATATAATAATTAATATAATTAAAACCCACTTACCAACATTTTTATAAATTTTAGTTCAAACGCTTTCGGAATAAAATCCCATCATCAGGAACTTAAAAATATGTATTATTGTCTTACTAGATCTAAAACTTCGTTGTCATGTTAAATGTTCATGTAAAATATGTAACGGTGGTCGTCATGGTTTAAAATTATGTAGACTTAACGTTCTGTCATTGTGAATGTCTCCACCGTTATGACACAGACTATGAAGCTTTATTTTTAATAAGATTATAATGCATATATTTAAATTTCTGATGATGGAATTTTATTCTGAAAGCGCTTGGACTAAATTTAAAAATTGTTGGTAAGTGGGTTTTAATTATTATATAATTACATCAACAGGCCATGCTTGATAAAAATATTATAAATCATAACCAAATAATTATGGCTTTAAAATTTTTTAATAAAAAAATAAAACTTCACAAAACGGTGGCGAACATAAAATTTAATAAAAAAATTTTTAATTAATAATATAACAACTAAATATATAAACATTAAAATTAAGAATAACACAAAATAAGCAAATATTATTGAAAAGAAATACGAAATACTTTGGATAAAAAACGAAATAATTTTACGTAATATAAAGAATAATTTGAATACACAACATTATATGGTCCATTTGGATTAGGTATTTGCATTTGGTTACATGATTTTTAACGTATTGTATAACATATTCGATCATAGAATTTTTTAAATAATAAATATATCTCTATGAATAAAAAATTGATTGATCTGAAATTAGATAATAGGATATAAGGGATAATAGGAATATAAGTTACAATAATATAATTCAGGAACATAATTTCAGAGTGATCATAATTTCAATGAACATAATTTCAATGTGATCAACACCACTAATATTGCATTTGATGAAGATGAAACTAACATAATCAAGCGTGCTTATAAATATAATTTAACGATATTAAATAAAAAGAAACCTATAAATGGTACTATCATAAATATAGAGAACAATATACTTAAAATTATATAATGTATGTAATCAGTACTGATTAAGACATCAATTTTTAAATAATAAAATAATTTACCGATATAAATAATTAAACAAAAATTATCACATATATAATAAAATAAATAAAAAATTAAAAGAAAATAACGCCTTTATAGTAAAATCTGATAAAAGAAACACATCAGTTGTTATTGATAATGATGTACGCATTGAAAAAACCAAAAATGTTATAATAGAAAGCGGATTTAAAGAAATCAAAGATCCTTTGTAAATTTAAAACGATATCACTCATAATATTAAAAATAGTAAACACATTTAAAAGGATGATTACATCAAAATTTTAAATTAACCGATGCAGAAGCCTCTAATCTAAAAGCTTTACCTAAGATACATGAAATACGTTAGATATGCTAGCAAGACTTTTTTAAAAAAAATTGCATTAATTCCCCCACTTACTTATTAAATCTTAAAGTTCAATAATAAATATACTTTGAAGAATGGATGAAATAAATAGATAAATAAATGAATGAATAGATATAAAAAATACAACAAAACTATTAACTTTGGGTATAAACATATCTACACTGACGTAGATACCAAAAAAACCGTACATATAATAAAAATAGATTAACAGATTTAAAAATAAAAAATAATATAATGCATGAAGCAGTAAACTTATTAAATTTATGCAGCTAATATAATTATTTTGATTTCAATACTAAATATTGTATATAAGAAAAAGGTTTCACCATGGGTTCTCCATTTTCAACAATATTGGCCAATTTATTTATAAATGTCTTAGAAAATAATAATTTACACAGCATTATTAAAAGATATCAAATTTTACTGTATAAAAGGTAGTTGACGACATTTTAATTATTTATAATCAGCAATGCAACGATGATAAAATCGAAATATTATAGGAAATGAATTTTTTAAATAATAACGTTAAACTTACCTTAATTCAGGAAACTAATAATGGTATCGAATTATTAAAAATTAATAAATATTATAAAAATAACAAATCAAATATTGACATTTTTAGAAAACTCACCATGCAAAATACACTAACACATTACTATTTTTTTCATCCTTATAATCGAAAAATGGCCACTTTTAATACTTTGATATATAGAGCCTTAAAACATTTGATGATAACATCATATTTATGATGTTATACAATTAAAATACGAAATAAATAATATTAAATATATCGCCGCAACTAACGTTCTGAATTTCGTAGATAAATTACTTAATGGAATAACATACAAAATTCACATAAAAGATGACATAAAATTAACAAATAATAATAATAACTATAAGCAAGGAAGCAAGGAAAATTGTAAGCGCTCGCAAGCCTAGAGCAGCAACAACTTATGCTCAGGCAGCAGCTGCAGTTTCTGCTCCTACATCTGCCGACTCGAATCAGCTTCTGAGCAAATTGGCGCCCACACTGGCCTCGATGATTGAGAGAATCATTGATAACAAAATGAAATCTGTTACTCCTAAGGAGCTTGTAAAGCCTACAATAAGAGTACAGGCTCCAGAAAAAATACCTGCAAAGGACCAAAGTTCTCGCGGGGCAAAAGAGACAGATACTAAAACAGAGGTCCGAGTGAGCTTGCAGAATATTTTGGATGATGGCACGGACAAAGTTATTGATTCAAAGCCTTCAGAGGGAGCATTCAGGACTCCTGAAGTCGAGATGGTCTCCAAGCCGCGGAGGCCACCAAAAGCCTGTTTCCCCCCTTCCTGGGCAGTGTCTGGTGCGGCTCCTGTTATGGGGGTCTCACAGTCTGCCACCCCCTCATCGGGGCCCGGTGCGGGCGCCGATGCCTGTCCGTTGTCGTCCGCGGCTTCGATGGCCTCCGATTAGGAGTCCGGGAGCTGTGCGGAGGACAACATATCCGCTGGGAACGAAGCTGTTCGGCGGATGGAAAAACAGAGAAAGAAAGGATGGCCGAAGGGAAAACCCAGGCTATAAATTAATCTAAAATAAACGAGTCGATAATTCAATGGAACATCAATGGATGTTTGTGCTCAATCCATGAGCTCCAACATTTGGTACATGATGTAAATCCAGTGTGTATATGCTTGCAAGAAACTCATTTCCGCCGAAATGATAATTTTAATTTAAGAAGATATGAGATATTTCGGCGAGACCAACCGCCAAATATAAGAGTTCGAGGTGGAGTAGTCATACTGACATTGACTAGAGCTACCACCGAAGTAGTTGCGATAAATACAAATTTGCAGGCGGTCGCGGTCAGAATGAAGTGTCCGCTGCATGTCACCATTTGCAGCAAATACCTGCCGAATTTTGATTGGAAAAAGGATGACATAGCACATCTTATCGATCAGGTTCCCCCACCAATACTACTGCTGGGAGACTTTAATGCTCACAATTTTCTCTGGGGGTCGGATGGAGTAGATCCCCGTGGAAGGGAATTGGAAAAGTTCCTATTAAATTCCGATTTAGTTCTTTTAAATGATGGCTCAGGAACTATTTCAATGCCAGAGATGGATCGTTGTCCTGTATAGATTATACTTAATCAACTCACTTATAAGTACGCCAATAGCACCGAGGTACTCGTTTTAGATGTTTTAGATGATCTGTATAGAAGTTATCATTTTCCGGTGCAAATTACAACTAACACTGAGAGGTAAATACATTCCATTCCTAAAAGATGGATATTTGAAAAGGCAGATTGGACGAGCCTCACTGCAAATACGATTCTCCCACAGACAACTGGAGTTATCGACGTTGACAGCATAACACACGCTATACTCGACTCAGCGTCAAAATATATTCCCAGAACATCAGGGAAACTAAAGAAACGACCCGTTCCCTGGTGGAACTATGAAATCAGTGAAGCAATTAAAAGAAAGAAAAAAGCGTATAACGCTTTTCAGAAACGTCCAACTTCAGAAAATCTAATTGCCTTCAAAAAATACAGGGCATATGCCAAAAAATAATGATATATGCTAAAAAACGATCCTGGCAGCAATACGTGTCATCCATTGACAGGAATACGAATGCTTCAAACGTTTGGAAGAAAGTGAAGGCTATCTGTGGTAATGCGAAATTTGCCCCCATAAGCTACCTACAATGCAGAAATGAAATTATAGATACTCCAAACGAAATTGCAGAACTTGTCAATCAGTTCGAAGAAGCCAGTAAAACGGCTAACTATGACGAATGTTTTAAAGCTCAGTTCGAGAATCTACTTAATTTCGAAACTGAAATTAATTTTTCTTATAATGTACCATTTAAATTAGAAGAACTAATGAAAGCGCTGGGGAAAGCCGGGAATACAGCAGCTGGTCCGCATGAAATTCAATATGTAATGATCAGGCAGCAGAATATCACTGCAAATCGAAGATTATTACACTTATACAATGAGAATGGCGAAATGGAATTTATCCATTGCAGTGGAAAAAGGCTTATATTTTCCTAGTTCCAAAGAAAGGGAAAAATTTGACAGATCCCAATAGTTATCGTCCTATTTCATTGACGTGCACTACTGGAAAACATTTTGAAAGAACGATAAAAACAATAGATTCCTTTGGATCTTAGAAAAAGAAAACCTTATTTCTCGATACCAAGCAGGTTTTCGACAATACCATTCGACAACTGATCAAATGATTAACCTGGAGAATGTCATATATACCTGCTTTATAAAAAGGAAACATTGTGTCGGAGTCTTCTCTGACTTGCAGATGGCTTTCGATATGACCTGGCATCATGGAATAATGCTTCAGTTACATGAATGGGGCATTCGTGGCAATCTGCCAATACTACTTAGCAACTACATGAACA
>JAAAKQ030252490.1:0-10904 GCA_010016005.3 Zanna intricata | reverse complement strand
CCTCTGAAGATATAACCTAACGGTGGTTCCGGAGGTAAAACAAAAAAAAAAAAAAAAAAAAAAAAAAAAAAAGTAATTTATAGATAAAAGTACACTGATGATACGCGCTTTCAAACTTAGGAAAAAAAATTCTTTAGTTGTTTAAAATCTTATTTAGTAGTTTAGTTCTTTTATTCGGTCTCAAAACTGAATCCTGCACCATCACAAAGTAATTGTCACTACAGCTATTTATTGATCATAACCATTCGCCTGGCTAGAAGGTAGGTTCCTTACTTTCAGAAAACGTTACTTGATTAACGTTATTTTTTATTTCAATAATATATTGTTTGTTAAGTTAAAAGCTGTTTGTTAGTCGGCTGTTCATACATTTAAATCAATATGTGAAACTGTGTTACACTGAATAATAACACTGAAGTATCTCCTCACCAGGTGGAGGAAGGCAGGCCCGACGTGGGTGCAAGTTTGCAGGTACTCGAGTTCATACGGCTAGCTCTCGTTTATCAAGCGAAACTATACTAAACTGGGGCTTGTCGCGACCTACATAGCCCAGGCACGATTCCGTCTCATCTGAATGAATGTTGCCCTTGCCTCTTCCTCGCCTAACACTTAAAAACTTAATTCTCCTTCCTACTTTCTCGATCAAATCGCTTTCCACCGGCCACTTCTGTGAATAAACCGTCCATTTCTTTACTGAGCTTAATAAACATTAATTTTGTGTACAACGTCCGTTTAACAGTCGACGCATTCATATCTAGGCTGTGATAGAATCTTCAGAGCTACCTGCCTGCCTCATTGAAAAACGTGAAATCCAGTTGATTAACCGGAAAGTTATTTAAAATGTGGTTTTATCCGAACCACTACGGTATAACGCATTAAATTTAAGTGGTCTTTCGTTTATAAAGTAATTTATTCAAAAATAATAACAATGATTTTAAAATCTTAAAAAAAAATATTATGATATAATCGTATTTTAGATTGTATGAGTTTAATTAATAAATCATGCGGCTCAGCGTAATAATCGATTAATAGGCACTTCAAATCACTTACCGATATTACTATAATCTAAACGTTTGTAGTAAAAAAAAATATTAGCAGCAACAAAAAGACAAAACACCTAAAAAAATTTTAATATAAAATAAAGATTTATATTGTAATTTTTTTTGTATTTTTATATTTAATATTTTTTCGGAAATGTGATCGTGTTTGACAATAATGAAACCGGCCTGATTTCCACTTCAGGTCATTACAGGATTGGACTCATTGGTCACCTTCAGATTATCTAGAATAAAAAACGATTTTGTATACGTTCTTACACCTTTGAGCTGGCTATACGGCGGCATGGTCAATCACCATGTGATTGACCATGGCCGCCGTATAGAGTGTAACAGAGAACCTTCCGTTGTCCACATGCTCTACGCGATGGTAGGCATGCAGTAAGGTGTTTGAGCCTCGAAGCATGGTAACCGTGAAAGCTTCAATTATTAGGAGCTTCGAGTCAGTGCAGAGACTGCGCATCTGCTCTCTGCCAGGACATATGCCGGTTCCGCTAAAGTACCCTGTCGGACCTCTAGGGTTTGATGGTCCTAGAATGGGAATGTATCCGGGCTACTACAGAGGTGATAAATATTTCGTGCAAACTCTTGAACAGTCAAACGTGTCAGAAGGTTTATGTAAATACCCTCGTTCAAAATTAGCCCTTTCGCCAGAAGCAAAACGGAGAATAAGTAAACAATAAGATAAAATAAGAAGCGATTTGAGGAGATGACAAGTATATTTAGAGATAGTGCACCCAGACCAAGGTATCTTGTGACTTCAAGAGAGAATGGTAACTATTTTAAAATAAGACCACTCTTGATCGTCCAAGAGATTACAAGCTATTTTTGTAGCCCTGTCAAAGAAGTATGTAACACATTTATTGGTCTGTACGTTGAAACTATGAACGTCAGCCAAACGCAGAAAATTCTGACGTTAAAGAAAAAACAAAAAAATAAAAATTTGGTAATTTCCCTGTGCTTGATCAACTGCATGGCTCACTTAATTCATGAAAAGGGCTAATCGTTTGTTTGATCTTAATTGTACTGGAGAAAAAGTACTAGAAGAATAGTCAAATCAAGGTTGACTGACTGCCGAAGGTTCACTGTGTGATGAAATGGTGAAATTCTTCTTTCTGCTTCTTGCGTGCTGACATTTAATAGACCTTCCTTGTCGGAGAAGGAACGTGCTGAGATACATCATCTAGATGTTCTAAGTTGCATATCGCAGCCTATGAGACAAAAAAAAAACAAAAGAAAAAAAAGGGTGGTGATTGCTTTGGTGTTGTTGCGCTCTGAAAGGACACAGGTGCGTGTCCTTTCAGAGATGTGAAAGTCAGCAGATCTGCATTGAGATGAGGCAAATCATAAAGGTGAGCCGTGCATAGATCATCTTATTTGCATTAATTGCAAAGGACAATACAACTTTTGTTTTAGATATTGTCCAATTTAAAAAATGGAAACTGAAATTTAGGGGGTGAAGGCACTACAAAAGATCAGCTACTCGGAGATTAGAATCGTCAGCAGGTCTTAATCATCAGCAGCCAAACACCTTGTCGTACATTGACGTATGCAGAAGCAACTGGTACCTCTTCTGTTCCAAGTATTAATGCAGATCAACTGCTCTTAATCTTTGCACCAAGCCTGGCAATGATTGAGTAAATTATAGACAACAAATTAAAATTTCCCCCCTTCAAAGAAAGTTGTAATACATCCAAAGATATCGTTTGGCCCCTGTTGGCCTGGCACCCTGTTTTCAGAGATGGAGGCCGTTAGGAAAATGATAAGAAATAAAAAAATTTGGCCTAAGGGAAGATCTAGGCCAACAATAGATGCAATATGGTTAAGTAATACGGTAGACAATAGATGTATACGGTGTTAGATGTAGACTATTTATTTATGTTTTCTGTTTTCAAAGCTACTGACGAATCTACAAGTAAGGATGTATTTTAAGTGATGTATTTAAGGATGTATTTTTAGTAATTTCCAGCTCTTTGCACTCGTTTTGAAAATTCAAACAACACTTAGAGATAGGTTCTATATCTTTAAGTGGTGAAGACTATCTATACGTTCTTGTCATCTTGTGTTCTTTTGAGGTTTTAGTGTTCTATGTTTTGAGGATGATCTGTTTGATAAGACTGGTCTTTCGATTTTGTCGCTTATTTTTATCTGGTTGGAAAATATTTTATCTTAGGACAAGGGCTACCATAGTAGCTGATGCTTGCTCCCTCCCCCAAAAAAAAATAAATAAAAAAATATCTATTATATATATACAGGATATAAGAGCTCATCCCATTCTTTAATCAGTCAGTCCGGAATAAGTGATGCGGCAGCTGCTTCAATCTTGTGTCTCAAGTCGGGAAGGTCAGCTGGTAACGGTGGCTCACACACTTGATCTTTTATAAACCTCCAAGAAAAAATCGCATGGGGTCAGATCGGATGAATGTAGAGGCCATGACAAACAAGCTCTGTCATCTGGTCCCCGGCAACCTCCAGCAGTCGAGGAGAGTTTCATTCAACCGATCATATACAGCGTTTTGTCAGTGAGGAGGCACTGGCATCTTGTTGCCAATTAAAGTGCTGTGGTTCGTATTGCACTTGAAGAAAAAGAGGCATAGTTTTAGCATATCGAGATAGTTCATTCAAGACACACTTACTTCCGCGAAAAAGAACGGCGTAAACTTGTTGTCGGGATACGGTTCAAAAAACATTCCGTATCTGGGAGTCTCGTTCATACTGCAGCATTTCTTGAAGATTTCTGATCCCCTGATATGCACATTATGAGTGTCTACTTTTCCAATAACATGAAATGTTCATTCGTCAGTGAATACGACACGATAAAGAAAGTTTTCATCATCATAATGCATCATTTAAATTGCGAAGCTAGAATTCAAACCACAATCTGTAGGCTTTAGAGCTTATAACAGCTGTAAACGATACAGATGCAGTTGAAAGAGTTTCCTTAAAACTCTTCACACAGATGTCACTTTAATTGCTAATTCGCTGCTAGCTTTCCTAACGGACTTCCTAGGACTACGCATAAAATACTCTCTTACACATTCAACATTATCATCGGACACACTCGATCATCCTGTACTCTTCCTTTTGCAAATACAGCTAATAATTTTAAATTATTTAAATCGAATACGAATTTCATTGTTACTGTGAAATGATAATAAAATAATAAATGACAATGGGGAATCCAATGGAACTTCCAAAAGAACGCACGTTGAATGGTAATTACAGATTCACACTTTGCAAACTGCAAAACACAGAACACTTTCTGTTGGGGTCGCCCATCTTTGCTACAAGCGCTTCAATTCTTTGCCAGGCTCTCTTGTATCCGTAAGAAAATACAGAAAACGGAATGTGAGCTCGTGCACAGCTAAAACTGTTTGGATTTCATTTCATGTATAATTTATCAATACATGAAACTTGAAAGATACGTGAAACTTGAAAGATGTTACATAGCTTTAAATCCACGATATTCACTTTGAGACACAGAAGTAAAATAATGAAAATTTTATCCACTATATTGATGTTAATATAAGTTTGTTTATTTTTCAGAAGTAATTTCAGAAACTACAAAACTAGATTGAAAATTCCTTCATCCTTCAAAAAATTAACTTTTTTTTTCTTTTTTTTTTTTCTTAAACGACGATGAAGGAATGCATTGACGCACGTCCTGCAGGGTCTTCGCAGGGTGTGCGGGCTCGAAGCCAGAACGCTAGCCGTCCTGACCTAGCATACCCAAAAGATTAACCTGTATATGATTTATATCACCCCATCTTTCCCCTAACTTCACTTTTTTTGATGCTCCTTCTTTGTAAAACTAAACATAACTAAGTAATAAAAATTATTGTGAAAAAACCGTCTCCTATCGCACAACTATCCAACTTTGAATTTGATTTTTCGGGTCTAGGAGCAAATCATGACTTCTGACGACTTCTTAATGTTTTGAACTGTCATAATAAAGAAAATAAATGTGGGAGAACACATTAATTAGAACTCTGAAACCCTAGAATCCTGGTCTACCTTAAAATAATAAATAATTAAAATTTTGTTATTCGACCCGTTTTTTTTTTCCGAAATTCGTAATGCTTTTATGGATATATAAGAAGCAGTAATATTCGAATGGTACAGGCTTTTATGTTAATACAGGCTTTCTTGTATCCGTAACTCCTTTAATTAAGAAAAGTTAAATTTTGTGGTATTGAGATGTTTTCATGTTTTACTTTCAGAGCCAATTAAGAAAAATGGCATCAGAGACTACTCAAGTACAGAGTACTGCGATACTTGATGCCTCTCCGTACATTCTAGTCACCTCAGAAAAAATTTAATTATTGAGTTTAAAAAAAACTTTTTGTTTTGCGACCAATCAGAAAATTTTCGTAAGGCCTAAACTTTTTGAGGCCTCTATATATCTTAATTTCTTAAATTAAGAAAAATTAAACTTTTCCATTACTCAAAATGTTTTGTTTTTTTTTTTCAGAAATAGTCTATTTTCACGGAAAAATAAAAAAATGTTCTGTTAAGGAATCTTAAAACATCTTCAATGAACAAAATTCAAATTCTGAAATATTCTAAGTTTCTTTTCATAACATCTTCTATCAAAAGGATACATAAAAATTTCATTATTGCCAAATATGTTCGGGAACCCTTGTAATTCTAAATCACTTGAATTAATTAAAGCTGCAGATATTGTGAAATTCTGTTTTTTATATTTTTATTCACAACACTGTAGTATCTCTATATTAAAAATGTTTCTAACAAATGAAGATTAGATTCCCCGTTCAAAAATTTGTACTAAAAAGCTGTTGCGTATTCTATGTTTTTTTTTTTTTTTTGAAAAGTGATTTCCAGGGAAGTAAATACTTAAAAAAACAAAAAAGAATGTTTTTCATTAAGAAACAATGGAGTCCACCGTTAATTTTTTATATTAAGATATAGGCAAGATTTTATTCATATTTAAGATAAGCTCATACAGTAATTACTTCATAATTTATTCTTCCATTATTCTGTGATGCAACAATCGCTTAACTGTTTTTATATGAAAAACTAAGGTATTCACGAAAATTAGCAATGTATTCAACAAATTTCAACCTAAAAAATTACATAAGGATTTTACAAAAATTATTTCAAATTTAAATGTTCTATCAAATAATAAAGCTCACAAATTCTTATTATTTAAAAAAATAAAAAAAAAACCTTATTTTCTCAGAGGAAAATAAAAAAGAAAAGGCTTCAAACAGATCAGGACTCTATGCCTCCCCATACCTTCTAGCTCTTTCAGTTAACAAAACTTGAAGTATTGTGGTACACACCAAGCCGTACTTTTTAAAACAGAATTTTCTTCCAGGGGCCACAGTAAACAACTTAATGTTCTCACAACAGTTGATCATATGTATGATTTTTTTTTATTTATAAATTATTTTCTAGAAAGAATTTCAGGCTCGATGTTAACTTTTTACTACGTTTTACTTTGACCCGATACCGAATATTAAATTGATTGTTTGCGCGAGAAAAAATATACATGAAATTTAAAGTAAAAAAAACCCCTGATACTGTTGTTTCTTTTTTCACACATTTATTAAATTAATTTTTTAACTTTTAGGTTTTTACAAAAAATATTTTTGAATTAATCATTCATCATAATTGATATATTCGTCACATTAAGAATATAAAATTAATTTGTGGCTATACCAATCTGTGAAATAAAAGCGGCATTACTCTAGTCAGAGTTACTTTCTTTAAAAGTAATGATGTTCATTACAGCCAGTCACTGTGGTGAACAGAATGAATGAGTTGCTTGTAAGTTGAATATCACTTTATTTAAATTTTCTTATCATAATGATGTAAATTTGTAATATTCAGCTTAGTTAAAAAAGTAACGAGAAACCACTCCACTTCTCCACTTTCCTTAGTAAGCCTACATGAAGTTCATGTTATTCCTTAGACCGGATATGTTATTTTATCGGGAATGACTGGTCTCTAGTATTAGGTCACTTTCAACCTTTAGGGTTATTACGCTCTATATAGATCTACATATTGTAATAAGATCAGTATAATGGACCTGAATAACAGATTCCTTCTAATTAAGAAGAAATTATGAGAAAATTTTATGAAAGGAATCCAGAAGGGATCCTTTTCTGAGGCTAACAGGTCCATTTAATGATCATTCTTTGTAATACTGTCAGTGGCACATCTCCATCAGCTGTTGTTCGATGAGAAAGATTATCGGAGAATAGGAATTTATGGGAAAGTATATGGTGTGAGCGATAATTCTTACGCTTTAAGAGTTAAGGAATGTGGCTGTTCTGCAGATCAGGGTATATAAGACTGCTGGGACCAGGGGAAAATTGGTATAAAGGGAGGAGTATGAAGCCAGTTTAATTATGCTGCAGATTATGTTCGACGCAATTGAAGTGACGTCACAAGCATTCCAATGTGGGCAGTGAGTGAATGCAGGAAGTTGTTCGGTGAGTTATTGTTAGACAATTGTGAAAGAGACAATGTTAAATTCATTCATTAATTGTTAGGGTAATTCTATGGTAAACAGGAAAGGTATTTGCAGTGAATGAAATTGTATGAACCTCAGACTGGTCTAATCTTATCTTGTTATTAATGCCACATTAGATACTAACATTACCTGTCATTTTAATGTCTTTAATCAATTGGACTGAATTCTGGCTTTTATGATTTAACTACCTTTAAATAAATCCTGTCCTTACTACTTTATGTAATTTATTGATAATTATTATTGTCATTATTATTATTATTGATTTTTCTTATTTTTTACATTCTAAAATTAATAAATTTTATTACGTTTTATATACGTTGTATATGTTATCGTTGAAAGAGCTTAAATAGATTTCAAAGATCTGTTAAAACTCTGTATTTAGATTTTTTTTTAATTTTGAGGAGCGAACATAAAAGAGTGTAAAGATATTTTTTAATATAATACGCAATATAAAAATTTCAGCTACATGGTTCCAAACAACTGTAACAGAAATAACATATCTTTAAATTTCTTTAAATGTGATGTGAGTACATCAGATTATACCTTCGATTTCAAAGATTTCGAATTTTTCGTTATTTCAAGGTTGATTTTACAAAAGGAATTGCCTCTGTTCCAACTAAATTTGATGTTTTTTTTTCACACGTTGATTTCGGCATTGAACTGCGTAAATAAGTTTCAGTAATTTTGAGTATTTTTGTGGTCTCCAAATACTAGTAACGATGATTGTTTTATATCTATTTATGGAATAAAACCCAGGACTTCGTTACATTAGGATTTTAATAAAATTAAAAAATTTTGAGAAATTTAACTTCGAGATACAAAGTTTTATATTATAAGTACTATAGAATTTGGTTGTGTCACACAAAATACTTTTGCATTCGGTTTAAACTATTAATGTTATATGCATTATTAGTAGTCTATTCTGTTGTAAACTTCTAATAATATGAAATTCTTATTACTATTTTTTTTTTTTTGTGAGCGACAAAAGCACTCTCAAAACATATCTGTTTAAAATAAAATTCTTCCCTTATAGAATAAGTTTTTTTTTTATATATTAATTTAACAACTTTCTAATACTCTTTGGAATTTTATTCTTATATATATATATATATATGTATGTGTGTGTATATATATATATATATATATATATAAACCATTTTATATCCTTTATTATTCTTTCTTTGGCTAGACTTTTATTTCCAAGAAAAAGCGTTAAAAATATGTAGGCTGTAGCTTATACTTAGCTGTTATAAAAAAGAAGTTTTACCCGATTTACTTTCACTAAATTGTGTCTAGTTTCATATATATATAAATGACTTTAATTTGCGTAGCGTCCATGTTAAAATTGATTATTATCTGTTTAAATAGTTTACGAACCGATAAGTAGTTCAGAGCAATAAAAATCAATACCTACAAACTATTGTCAAGACTTTCACATAAATGTATTATTTGTAGTTAGGAAAAGCGTCTTGCATCCAAACAAATGATCTATCCATAAAATGGATTGATAGATGTATAGGGATGAGAGTTTTTTTTTTCGATTCAATTTTTTTTTTTTTTTATTCATTTAGTTATTATTATATTTAGTCACACACAATCTTTCTTCTTCTTGTCCCCTCTCTGTCACCATCCTCCTCCATCATCTAAATCGTTAGATCTTTTGTAATTTGTCTTTTATGTTATTTTTTAAAATTTCAGGCCTTCTTTGAAGTTTCTCATACAAAAATTGAGTACAAACTGAATTAAAATAAGAGTACATTGTAATAAATTGGGTACTGTACATCCTTGAATACTCAGATGAATAAAAGGCAGCTAGCTATCTTACTACACATGAGCGTTCCAGACTTTTCTTTTCATTTGTATTTTCCATGATCAAAATAGTAAACAATTGAAAATAAATTTAATTGGTACTCTTGTTTTTGTTTACTACAGTACTACCGTTCTGTTTTTCTCAATCTAGAATCCAGCTGAAAAGTTATATTATTGTTTTTTGGCTAGTTCAGTATGTAAAAGGCGAAAGATTTATTCGGAATGAAAAAAGACCAGACCATATATGGCCGGCCTCCGTGGCCGAGTGGTAGCGTCTCGGTCTTTCATCCGTAGGTCCCGGTCAGGCACGGCATTTTTCACACACGCTACAATTCATTCATCTCATCCCTCTGAAGATATACTTAATCGTGATTCCGGAGGTTAAACAAAAAAAAAAAAAAAATATAGTTCAGTATAACTTAAAATTCCACAGATGGGAAAGGACTTTCCTTAAAGAGGTTTTATTATAGCGATGTTGAAGGAATGCGTTTACACATCCCCTGCAGGGTCTTCGCAGGGTGTGTCAGGCTCGAAGCCAGGACGCTAGCCGTTCTGACCTAGAAAAGCTAAGTGGGCACTGGACATGGAGCCACAGCGACCATGAAACAGTGTTGCTCCCACCCCCTATCGACTAAACCTCCCTCTCCGCTTTCCCAGGGGCAGCTGGGATCGCCTCTCGGCATATATCGGCTAGCCCTTGGAATCGTGGCAGCAGATTAGCCTACCAGTTGCCCTTGCTGCTTGGGCCCCTGCAGCGGAGTCCCCCTTCGGGGTCCTCTAGGGATTGTTAGAGCGTGACGAACTCCCCGTTTATTAGAAAGCCGACACGTTCCTCCAGCAAGAGACTGCTCGTCCCGCCCTACTAGCCTGACCTAAAGGGGCGGCATGCGCATTGAAAAATGCACGAGTGCCCTTCCCCCACCGCCTCAGCCCTCTGACACCGTAACGCGTCGTTATACCCTCTGACTACCCCTAAAAACTTAACACTAACTTCCTCATAGAACCCTCTGCCCTAAAAACTAACCTAACTCTTACGCCTGGAACCCTTAATACATTTTTCTTCCCCTAAATAGGATGGCAGACCTTCAGGTCTGCGCCGCCCCAGATGTGTGTCTAGTTTTTGGGTGGTAGGCCTTCAGCAGCCCTGTAGTCACCCCGGCGTATGTGTTATCATCGGGTATAGTCGAGAACCTGAGCCTCTAGTGGCTCAGGTGGTTTTAACATGGTACATGTTAAAACAACAAATCCATAAATAGTTAGTACATCAATAGTGTACATACAAGTCGTCGCGTCGCGCACATGGTGGATCGTCATGACATAGTACAGTAATTTACAAGAAAAAAAAAATATATATATATATAAGTTTTTAAACCTTAAAGAGGTTTGAATTTTTTTCATGCAACTCTTCAGTTTCTTGTAGTAAAATATAATTTGTTGTATCATATATTTAACTTGCTGTATAACTTAATTGGTTTGCTGGCATTTCTCCCGCCACCACCCCATTCGGTCGTCCTAGAGCATAAGACCGAATGTCTGTGCCACGA